>JALMQS010000099.1:42045929-42155590 GCA_024734495.1 Forficula auricularia | reverse complement strand
AAAAACCCTTGAAGATTAACGAATATCAATTAACACAGTTTTTTTAATAAAATACAAATCTTTTATAAAACAAGCTTTAAAGTTTAATCAAACCCAAACGTTTCGGGAGAATTTCGCCCTTTATAACTATTGCCCTTGGAGCCTTAGAAAAAGCAACTTTTTTCTTTTTAATTTGAAAATTTTCATTGATAAAGGGCGAAAATCTCCCAAAACATTTGGGTTTGATTAAACGTTTATAGATTGTTTTATAAAAGATTTGTATTTATTTTTATTAATTTACTAGCTACAAGGCCCGCCTTGGGTGGGCCTCTTGACCCCCTGTCACTTAAACACTCCCTCTCCTCCATCTCCAACCACTCCCCATCCCACAGACCCTCTCACCAACCCCGAAAATTCTCCCCCGCCTCTGATCACCCTCCACCCCAGTAAACCTACCCCACCCCATTTACCCCGTACCCCCTGTGACCCCAAACCCCACACCTGGGGTGACGGACATACAAACATAGCCTGATAGGTATATACAGAGACAGGCACAAATGCCCTTTAGTAGTATGTGATAATATAGATACAGACACAGGAAAACATCCCCTTTAGTAGCCCCCTGGACCCCAACCTCTGGACTCCGAACGCCCTGGACCCCAACCCCCCACCTCGTAGGGTGACGGACATAGATAGTTAGAACAAACAGAGACAGGCACAAATGCCCTTTAGTAGTAAGTGATATATAGGTTTATCTTTATTTGCATGAAGCAGTAGGTCACCTTCATTGTTTTCCCTTTAAAAACCAACTCTCGGCAAGAAAAATGTTTCAATTAACAGACACGTATTGGAAGAATAATTAAAAATATAAATTCTATTCTTATCGATTTAAAATAAATGTAGTATAAGAAGAAGGAGGAAGACCAAAGAGAAAAAAAATTCAGAGGAGACATTTAAAACATGGACATTCATTCTACTTTTCTTTATTTTTCGATTTTTTCTTTTTTGAATGTAATCGCTTTAAAAAGCAGAACATTGACGTTTGGAAGGTTATCTAAAGAGTTAAAGACAGAGCAATAACCTGAAATTGGAATTTTTCTACCTTTCACCCTTATTTCTCTAAACTCTTCAAATATGGTAATAATTTTTTAATAACTAAAAAAGAATCGTTATTGTTAACTACCTGAAGTTTTAACTGAATCCAAAAGGACTTTCTTAGTTGATCCTTTAAGTTTCTCTTTCATTATTCCCTTTTCTAATTCTAAATTCTCAATATCCTGTTGTAGATGATCCATTGTGCGTTCATATTCTTTTTCTTTTAGACGGAGAATATTATTTAGATCTTCAATCTTGCGCTAAAAAGGATATATAAATAATATTAAAAAAACAAACATTAAAACACCCAAAATTATTAGATTAAAAAATAAATATTTACCGATTGTTTTTCTAACATCATTTCATGATCTTTGCTAACATTTGCTAATTTCTTTTCTGCTAAATCTTTTCTTATAGTCATTTGACAAAGTTCCTCTTGTTTATTCTTGATCGAAATCTTCAATTCCTGAAAAATTAATAAAATAAATCGATGTACAAACGTTATATTCAATCAATATCGATCGAGATTAAACATATTAAATATTTTCACCCCAAGCACCCTCCCCAGAGCAAGCCGACCCCTCCTGACCGAAGCCTCAGACTCGAGTCTAAACTTTCCCGAGCTCGAAAACACCACCCCAAGGTATTTGTACTGTGGCACGAAATCTATTTTATCCGCGCCCCAGCACAGCGGATTCAATCTCTTTCCTCTTCCATGTCTACGGAACTGGACAATCTTTGTCTTGGCTATATTAAGTGTCAAGCCGTTTACCATGGTGTAGTCTCTCAAAATGCCCAATTTCTTTCTTATGTCACTGTACGACCATCCCAATATCACCAAATCATCCGCAAAAAGCAGCATTGAGACGTCTCTTCCCGCAACAATTTCAACCCCCTCAGCACCTCTCTCCTTGAAAAATTCAACTATATCACTGATGTATAGTGAGAACAACAATGGACTCAAAGACTCTCCCTGCAAGACCCCTCTTGAAACCTCATAATAGTCGGTATACCCATCTTCGACCCTTGCCCTCAACCTTGCTCCATCATAGATGGACTTAATGACTCTCAACAATTTGGCGCTCAGTCCTAAACCCAACAGCTTCGTCCACAGTTTCACGTGTATTATAGAGTCAAAAGCTCTCTCAAAATCCACAAAGAGACCGAAAACAGTTCTACCCGGTAATCTGGTGTTTATTGCCAACACCGAGGACAAACAGAAGACTTGATCAATACAGCTGTATCCCCTACGAAAACCCGCCTGCTCCTCTGGGATCAATTCGCACTCGGTAGTCCACAGCTCCAACCTCCTGCCAATCATAGAAGTAAACAACTTGAGCATAGAATTCATTAGGGCGATTCCTCGGTAGTTCCTTGGGTCTGACTTCAGACCATTTTTAAAAACAAAGAAGAGCTCGGTCTCCGTGAAATTTCTGGGGACCTTTTCCTTGTCCAGAACATTATTGAATAAGTTTAAAAGGTAGTGGTCCCACTCGGGTGTCAAGTGTTTCAAAACCTCATTCGGAATAGCATCAGGCCCGGGAGCCTTCCCACTCTTCAATTGGCTTGTTGCCACGTGTAGTAAATATTTTATTAAATTAATTATAATTAGAATGGGAATGTGTCTTATTCTTTTTAGGTAAAATTGTTACTTTTAGCGTTTTTATTAGATCGTTCTGAAAGTCATTTCGTTTTTTTTTTGATGAAAATGAAAGACGAATTTCTTATAGTGTATAAATATTTTAATAAATTATATATTCCCCATTTTGGTCCAATACCATTTGCCATTTTTCTGGCAGTAGCATTATTCCATGTTCAAAAAATTTTGATCTTTGCTGGCAAAAAACTGATCCAATGCATTTTTGACACCTTCATTTGAAGTAAAGGTTTTTTTTTTAAGAGCCTCCACATCTCCCCTTATAGCCCTCCGATCCTCCTACTCAGGATCCGGTTGAGTGGCTCAAGGTGTGGCCACAGCAGAACGGTGTGAAACCTTAGTATGCTGCGACCAAGAATAAAATAATAATAATAACAAAAAAAAGGGAATACCGCATGTCGTCCAAACAATAAAAATAAATAAATAAATACACTGGGAAGAATAAATAAATAATCAAATAAATAAAATAAAAAATAAATAGTTAGAATATGTTACTGGGTTTGAAGAAATTCCTGTTAAATTATTTAAAAATAATAAATAAATAAATAAGTAGACAGGAAGTTACCGTAGTCAAGGAATAAAAAAAAAAAATAAATAGGCAGGAAACCGCCATGGTCAAGAAAAATAAATATTTGACTGAGAATATAGGCTACTGAGTAAAATATTAAATAAATAGATCAACGCTGAAAAAAGGGTTGGGTTGGGCCATCTCTCCAGATTATTATTAGCCGTCACGATACATCTGGCAATCGGTTTTCCCGTCTAAAAAATTTTGCAGAGACCGATTCACTTTTTTTACTTCATGATCTCTTGCGTTTCACATTATTGTAGACAAACCATTTCTCGTCTCTTCAAAAATGGGTTATTTTCTTGACGCTTTAGAAGCATATCTCTTGGGAAACAACGAAATGACTTTCCAAACTACCTAATAGTTGAGTGTTTTAGTGCATAGTTTACTCTTTTCCCTGAAATGGTTACTTTAAAAACCTATATAAAAGAAAAGGGTAAAAGACATGACGTTAGCATCCTCGTTCAGTGTGCAATGAGTCTAGCAGAAAATGCTAATAGTCAATAAATTTTACTTCTTCTCAAACTATACGGATGCTTTCATTCTTGTACTTTTTAAATTATTTTATAAATCATACAAATTTTCACAATTTTTAAATAAGAATTTATGTAATAACTGGTCTTTAAGAAGGTCTAGGAGGCAGGTGCTAAAAGAGGAATGCCCAGCCATGGCGATATATATTTAGATGTTCGACATTTATGTCGCCATCATAGAGTAATATAGAGTGGAAGGATCCATAAGGAGCCAATGTATTTTAGCGTATACGAGTTACAGAGCTCTCTGGCGAGACTAGGGCGAAAACATTGGGATATAAAATGGCAGAAACCGCTCTCTTCGAGGCAAATTTTGGTGACATTATCAAGAGTAAAAAATACGCTTATATATATAACATAAAGTGTATGTATCTTTTATCTATGACAAAGGCTTTGAATGTTCTATGATCTTTGGATAACTCTTAAGAACTAAGAGTTTTCGCCCTGCAGTCGCTAGAGAGCGCTTTTCCTATATACGGTAGCCTTCCACTCTATATTACTTTATGGTCGCCATAGTCAAGACAAGTTTGAGAAGACCTGTTTGATAAGCTAAAAGACAAGGTATCTTATGAATAATAATATCTAGGTAAGTATATATAATTTACCTTAATATCTGATTCTTTGTTTTCTAATCGATGTTTCATGTTCTTCATCTCCTCCATATCTTTCTTAACTTTATGAGCTCGTGACAGAATTGGAGGTGTAATTTTCTCTTGATTTTTCAATGCGTTGGCGGCCACAACATCGAGCTCTTCGTCGCCTAGCATCCCGGCTAGCCGAGTGAGTTCACCTGTGAGCGCACCAGAAGCAGATTTGCATGTTTCTAGACATGTTCCTGTTGCATCACCATCAGGGTCTAGGTGCATTTCAATTGAAGTTTGGAGCAAATCACGAAGAACATCTGAAGTAAGACCAGCATCGGGCTCCCTATTGGCGAAATCAAATAAATTATTGTAAATAACATGAATAAGTCCCTGTAATGAGCATAGCTCGAAACAAAATAAATGAATAAATAATACAGAATAAGTATTAAGAAAAATTTGTAATTAATTGAGTTTTCCTAAAAATAAATATACAACCGACTCTCGATAACTCGAACCTCGATAATTCGAATTTTTCGATAAATCGAACTTTTCAGCTGTTAACTTCGGTAAATCGAAAAAATTATGTGTATTTTGATACGCTCGATAACTCGGAAATCCTTTTCGTAACTAGAGGGGAGAGAACGTTCTATAATTCGAACTAGGCCACTTCCCACTTTATAATTCGAATTTTTCCTAGCAATGTTCCTCATTTTCCGCATAATGTTTGTTATTATCTATTGCAATGTTAATACATATGTAATGTTTTGTTCTTTTGAGACGTTTTCATTATTTTTATATATTGAAGGAGACATGAAAGGTGTCTTCTGCCGAGAATTGCAGAATTTTATATATTGATAGCGAGACAATAAATAGTATGTCATAAATTAATTCTGTGAATCCATTGTAATAGACTGATGAAGAGGGCAAAGCCCTCGAAACTATAGTCTCGTTATAAATAAATAAAATTTATAATTTCAGCAGAAGACACACTCTTTTATTGTCTCCTTCAATTTTTACTTTTTTACTTGAGGCTATATATAAAATCCATGTAAGCTCATACAAATTTTCAAAAATATAATGAAAAATCTTAATAGATTAGAATTTTTTTCTTTCTTTGTGATAATTCAAAACTTTCTTGATAATTCGGAATCCTCGATAACTCTGAATAGGCAATGTCCTCATTTCCGCATAATGTCTTGTTATTATCTATTGAAATGTTAATACATTTATGTAATGTTTTGTTCTTTTAAGTCGTTTTCATTATTTTTACTTTTTTACTTGAGGCTATATATAAAATCCATGTAAGCTCATACAAATTTTCAAAAATATAATAAAAAATCTTAATAATTAGAATTTTTTTCCTTTCTTTTTGATAATTCAAACTTCTTGATAATTCGAAGTCTCGATAATTCGAATTTTAACTACAGTCCCTTGGATTTCAAATTTTCGTAAGTTGACTGTATTAATAATTTATAATTTTAGAATTGTTTTTCTAAAACATGCTTTTGAGTTAAAATTTTTTTTAATTTCATCCATTCTTTTATTATGGAGATGTTAAATTCAAATAAAATCACGTGAGTCGAAACGCCTTGAAAAAGAAGTCATAGTTGCAGGACCGTAGAGAGGAATTTCGGACCGCTTGGGGTAAAATCACGAGATTTTTTTTTAATGATACCGATGCAAAAAGATGTTGCACCAAAAAAGTGTAGCCGCTGTATTCAGTACTTTTATTTCAACTTTTCTTCAAAAAAAAGGTAAATTTTAAAGTAGTTTATATACTATTTAGGAGGACATTTAAGGTAAGTATTAGATGATCATAATAATAAAAATTGCATAAAATTGCGAGTGTAGGTTTCACAAAAAAATAAAAATAAAACAAAAATAAGTTTTTAATTCGATATATTTCGAGTGTCAGCCATCTTCAGGAGTCAGAGAAAACTGAATATAAATTGACAAAATTATTTGTAAAAATTTTTTCCAATTTATATTCAGTTTTCTCTGACTCCTGAAGATGGGCTGACACTCGAAATATATCGAATTCAAAACTCATTTTTGTTTTATTTCATTTTTTGTGAAACCTGCCTTGCAATTTTACGAAATTTTTATTATTATATAAAAATGTTTCATCTAGAACCAACACCTATCTCCTTAAAAGTTATAAGATGATCAGGTTATAAGAAATATAGTAGAAGAATCCCCGATAAATAATATTTTTACATATTTTTCAATTTATAAATATCCAAGTTTAATTATATGCATATCATGTCATTTACTAGTATTTAATCAGAATCCGCAATAAATAATGTATATAAATAGGTTATAATGAAAGGCAGTTCATAAAATATTTAAATTTTATTCAAATTCCGACATTTCGGAGACTTTTTCTCTCCTGCTTCACTGAAAGAAGAGATAAATGGGAACCGAGTTATACTCACCCATCAATAACTATTCAATACCATGAAGAAGGAGAGAAAAAAGTCTCCGAAACGTCGGAATTTGAATAAAATTTAAATAATTTATGGACTGCTTTTCATTATAACCTAGTTAGAAAATAAATAAAATTACATAATGTATATTTTTGTAGAAATAACATTTTAAAAATGATTTTTTTAAAATGAATGAATCGAGCTAGAAAGATTTCAGGATAAAATATATGCCTGAGTCGTCACAGCTAGCTTCCATTTTTTTTTTAATAATAATTAAGCATTAATGAATCGAACTGAAGCATACAAATCTGAAATAACCTATTTATAAAATTATGCATTAAAATCTTTACCTCCAGATATAAGTTGTTTAAGTCCGTTCCTAACAAGTTGCCGCAGAGTGGCGCATAACCGAATCGCAATAGGACATGATCTTTGCATAAGACCAGCGCATTCGTCTTCTGCCAGACCAAGGGAGGATGAATTGGCAATATCGTGGGGTAAACGGCGTCGAAGCGTTTTGATTTGTTGTTGTAATGCCTCAGAGGCAGTAATTAGATGTTGAGAGAGAAGTGCGATTTCTCCTGCGGATTCTTCCGATGGCTGTTTATTTTAGAAAAAGAATAGTAATGAATAAATATTAATTGTTTATACTCTCAACAGCAAAAATAAAACCGGACACTCGATAATTTTTAGATAAAAATGAATAAATAAAACATTAAATAAACTGCAAAAGGATCATTGCTAAACTTATCCAAAATCATTTGAAATATTAATATGTTTATACCTTTATTATTAATCAGATATCACTTGCTATTTGCAGTCCATGTTGACTTAAATTCAAAAATAGTGATCGATTCTCAACTAATAATCGAGGAATAACCATTCTACATTGGATTTTAAACGTTTCGGTTATTATTAGTAACCATTGCTGAAGACATGGAGAAATCGACTTAAAATCAAAAATAACAATAGATTCTTATCTAATACTAGAGGAATAACCTTATTGCATTCCATTTTTGATGTTTTGACTATTAATGGGAACCTCTACTGAAAACGTGGAAGAATCGACTTAAAATCAAAAAGACTAAATTCTTTTATGGTAAATAACTTAAGCTTTGATTGTGGGCCGATAGGTACCAAAAACTAATTAGCGCTTCATTTTGTTAAAATAATGGTAGGTCTTCAATTTAATTTCATCAGTGCAACGGTGTGAAAAAAGTCGAGGAAGAAAAAAAACGATAACATCCATACACCCGCACAGACTAAATGAAAAAATCTCACTTTTTGGCCTCTCGACGAGGCCCCATGTAATTTTTGGCAAAACCGTCACGTGCTAAAATTCAACCTAATTGAATACCACAATTTGTGACTTTAATTGAGTCCATGGGTTCCCTAGTCTTTACCTGAGGACCCTTTGAAGTCGCGGTTGCCGCTAGACCGATTACAATACTTTTCCCCATGCTTCGCATTGGATAAAGTAAAAAAATATTTTCATATTTTTGACTAGATAGGTAATTAAAAAAAATATTTCTAAAGCTAAAATGGCATTTTAATTTTTCTGGCTTAATAAATATGAATTTAAAAAACAGAAAAATTGTAACTGCTATCTATTAAATTAAATAAATGTCTCTTAATATCTCGTATTGCCCCCACGTGCTATTTTAAGAGCTTTTATACGATTAACGTATGAACAGTTTCGAAGACAAGAATAAATGATCGATTTTCATTAAATTATCAAAACAGAAAAAAAATTATCAAGTGTCCGGTTTTTTTTGCTGTTGAGTGTACATATATATATAATAGAAAAATTACCTTTAAAAGAGAACGCAATGAGAGTGCGTCTGTTTTAAGAACATCGCTTGCTGAATTCAAAGCTTTAAAAATATCATTAAGTAGATGACATTGATGTAATTTGGTTGAACTCAGAAGCACAGGATGCATTGAATTGAAGTACTGTATACATCGCTCCAAATTCTGCGTAGGGACATTCTCATCCAACTAAAATAAGAATTATAAGAAAATTTAATAAAATTTAATTAGTATATAAAGGGTATAATTTTCAAGAAACGTGGTGTTGATTCTAGCTGAAACATATTTAAGAGATAATTGATGAAATGCAGTCAGGGATAATGAAAATTACAAAATCTGAATAAAATAATTTATTTGAACGTCATTTTCATTCCCTTAAAAATCGACGTTTTGGAGGTTTAGAGTCTTAGCTAGCCTTCGGGGTTTAAAAGGGTCAATAAGGAAGCTTGTAACAACCTTCTTCTTGTCTCCTTTAACAATGCTGGTTTGTTATTATAGCTTTCCATTAAGGGAGTTGACCCCCTAAACGATTACAATCAGATTTTTTTTAAACTTTGGAAATTGATAAATATTTATGAAAAAAATCCTTGCAAAATTTCATGAAATTCTGAGCGCTCCTTCCGGATATAATCAATTTATAAATTAACACATATCCTTATGGGACATTACTATATTTCGACTTATTGTGATCGAATTATAAAAAATTATATTTAATGACAATGAAAATCCGTTGAAATTTTAGGTACTCTCTCTTTAAGTATTGACGGAACTGTGTACAAAAATTCAAAGGGATTAGTGCCGCTAGATTCCTCGATAAAAATTAATAAAGTCAAGAAAAATGATTTCTTTCGAAAACACCTCAAATTCACTGTTGAAACGTGGCAACATCACATACTGTTAAAAGAGCATCCCCTCCCACCCCAAAATAAATTTATTTTCGACGTTCATTATGAGTGTAGAAGTGTAGAAGAATAAAACTCGAATAATATAAAATAAATAACTAGGGATAAATGTACTAGCGTATTTATATTCAAATATATCCATTGAGCATGAGCTATACAGTGACGTTGCCAAGTGTTTCTTTTAAGTGAGTGGTTATACAGACACACGGCTTTTGCATATGTGTGCGTGTCTTGCCTAGCTCCACGAGGACAGCCACTCGCAAAAGTTTTCGCTTTGAGGCGGTGAAAAATAAAGGCCGTTCTGTCTCAAATTTTTGGTAGTGAGTGTACAGTGTCAACTCCCTTAACATCAACAACATTTTTTTCATTATCCCTGGGCTGGCTTTCCATCAATTTACCAATGAGTTCCTCCAGTCTGTCTCCAACTTAACAACTCTTATAAAGGCAGCTCTCTCAAAATAATCCGATTAAAAGTTTAATAAGATTTTGGATTTAGGGAGGTAAAATAATTACATATAACTTGTAAATTTCAAGTTTGTATCTTCTTTAGTACACGAGCTACGATGGCCAAACAGACGGAGATTGTAGCAACAATGATAGGATTCCGTTTTACATTTGTAGGCTACTTTCAAAAGCTAATCTTTTGCAATATTCAAAACAATCAATACGACTAACCGTAAGCTTTAAAGTTAAATAAATTAAAAGGAAAACAAAAAGGTAGTATCAAAGATCTAAAGTGGAACCTCGAGATATGAGCACATCTATACGAGAAATTCGAGATACGAGGAAAGTATGAGCGAAAAATTAGTCTCTAAATACGAACATTGACTCGAGTAACGGGCAATGAGCCAGGCTGTTGTTGGTAGGCAAAGTGGGAAGAAATGAAAACTTTCTTTAAAGAAAATCACCCTAATAAAGCAGTGTGTAGGCGCAGCATGGACTTGTGTAATAACAATGTAGTGTCACATTTTAAAGGCATCTTAAAAAGGAGACAGAAGCAAGTGTTATTAGATAAGTTTTTGGTAAAGCAACCAAGTGATTCTGACCCAGAACCTGCTTCCAGTGGGGTAAAATTCCCAAGAGAGAGCCTTCCTGAATCAGAGGAAGACTCTCCTTCGCCACAGTAACCCGTTTCGTCTTCCCCACATCCCTATCGCCAGTCAGGACTCTTCATAAAGGTAAACTACGATTATATTATTTTCAGTGTTATTTATTAGGAAAATTGATTTTTATGTTGATATTTTTGGGGGTGCGGAACGGATTAACTGGATTTCCATTATTTTCAATGGGGAAGTTTGTTTCTAGATACGAGAAATTCGCTATACGAGCTCAATGCTGGAACGAATTAAACTCGTATCTCGAGGTTCCACTGTAATTGAATATGTTTGAAAGCACGTTGAAAGAAGCCAAAAGGTACTTCGAGATTTTTAAAAATATTTTTTGAAAGGGTAATATATTAAAATCTAATGACCTGATCCTTTTTAGCAAGATCTACAAGCATATCAATAGCCTTTTCTTGCGCACTCATTTCAGGCAGAGCAGCTCCAATTAGCAATAATTGTTCGGTGGTGCAAATATTCATACCATGTTGAAACTGTCGTAAAGCTACCTATAAAAGAATAAATAAAAAGATATAATTTAGAATGTAAATAAAAATATATATTATGGGTAAAGACAACACTTACTTGAAGTGAATGAACGAGAAGGGCTAAACGAGATTTAAAGGCAAAACGTTCAACAACATGACCACGGACAACTGATACACGGTCAATTTTTCCAGGTTCAGGGAATTTATCTCGCAATTGATTTAATAGGATCTCGGTTTTCAGGTGAAGACGTGGAATAAGTAGTAGAGTTAAAATCGCATCATGATCACCTAGAAATTATTAAAATTTAAATAATGAATGTAAAGATTTAAGCATCTTTTTTTGAGTATCTTTTGTTGAAAAAAGATGGGATCTTTCAAAAAAGGTAATTTAATCAACAATTAATTATATTAAAAATAATTTATTTTATAGTTGAAAGTAATGGAAGGCAGCCCAGGTGTAGTGAAGAAAAAAATTATCTCATTTTCAAATATGGTGTATTAATTTGATTGCCAGAAGACGAATGAACATGGACGGGGATTTTATTGACGAAATCCAAAAAAAAAAAACAATTAGTTTGGTTTGGACATGTAAATAGGATGGATGAAGAACGAATTCCAAAAAAGGCTCTAGAATGGATCCCCCCTGAAAGACGAAAAAGAGGTCGCCCCAGGCGCTCCTTGATGGACGAGGTGAACGTGGCTCTGAGTTCCAGAAATCTTGAGATTGTGGATGTCTGGGACTGTGAAACGTGGAATTGGAAACGGAGAAGTGTAGCCAGACGTAGAAATCCGAAAGAAGAGAAGAGAATTTGATTGCCATGCCTTTCTTTCATTCCTCCTTTCCTTTTAAACCGACGTTTCGGAGTTTCTTTCCTCCTTCTTCAAGGTTTCAAAGGGTCAATGAAGGAAACACACAAGAGGATTTCTTCCTCTCTCCTCAGCAGTGTTTGAAATTTTTTCCTTCCTTAGCAGCAGCATTAAGTTAGAAATTTTTTTCCTTAATGATAATTAAGGAAATTTTTTATTCTATTTTAATGGTTCTGCTAAAGAGGAAGCATCTTGTTTCTTTTCTTCATTGAGCCTTTGAAACCCTGAAGAAGGAGGAAGAATGCTCAGAAACATCGGTTTAAAAGAAAAGGAGGGAAGAAAGGAATGACAATTAAATAAATACTCCTTATTTGGAAATGGGATAATTTTTTCTTTCTTCATACTTCTTATTCTTCACTATCCTGGCTGCCTTCCTTTACTTGCAGCTGAAAATTCTACCAGTCCTCTCCAAAGAGAGAATTTCGTTGAAATAAATTTATTTTATTTAGGATCGAATCTAAGATTTTAGAAGAAACTATATAGTTAATATCCTATACTACTAAAGGGCATTTGTGCCTGCCTCTGTAACTACATATGTCCGTCCCCCAACAACAACAGTCGTCATGGTTACTAATTTAAATGAAATTATCTATATACACTCACGAGCAAAGAAATGGAATCACTCTTTTCATTAATTCAATGATACTTTGTATGTTTCTTTGTAATTTATTAGAAATTTAAATATTTTTTCTACAAGTTTCATTTTTCAGCATTTAATGAGCCCTCTACACTATGGCCCAACGTCAGCCAAACATGTTGGCCACCAGTAAAACGAGTTAATTTGACGGTGCCTTCACACAGTGGTCCAAGAGTTGGGCCAATGTCTATGGCCTTGTGGAAACGACACCTAGCCACTGGGCACTTTCTTTACGTAACATTGGTCCTCTTTGATATATCGAAAAAACCACTCCGAAGGCCAACCATTGCCAATCTCATCACCAGCGTCAACAACCAATGACCAATACAAGCCAACCCCTCTCTACACATTGGCGTTGGCTTGAATTGGCCCAAGTTGGCTCATAGTGTAGAAGAGGCATAAAATAAATGTAGAATGATAACCTAATGGAAATGGGGGTCGGATAGGCTAGGCGGTAGCGTGTCATCCTGCTAACCAAGTGGACCCGGATTCGAATCCGGCTCGAGGCATCCGGCTAAAATCTGACCCCCGGGGTAGAGACAAATTTAAATGAAATAAATAGAATCATAAATGGCTTATGGCTAGAAAGGCCGAAAAGCCAAAAAAAAAAAAAAACCTAATGGAAATATATTATATTGTTATTATTATATTTGAGAATGAAAATTACATTTAATAACTGGCAAGGGAGGTGATTCCATTTCTTTTCTTTGCTCGTGAGTGTATATAAAATTAAGGTTTTGTCTGCACATTGGTCCAAATCACGCCGGAGGTATGGTGCGTGGGGGTGGAGGGCACGGGGTGGGTGTTGGTGCAGAGTTGGTAGAGTGGGGGGGGGGGGGTTCGGGGAGTCCACAGGGGCGTAGTGGGGGGTGGAGTGTTGGGTTGGTGGTGTGGGGGCGGGGGTTGTGCACGGGTGCATGGTGCGGGGGTGCTGGGTGGGTTTCGGGTTGAGGGGGTTCAGGGACGAGCCCCCTGGCTAGCAAGAGAGCCGCTGAAGGCGGACCTTGCAGCTAGTATATATAATAAAATCTTAGATTCTACCCTAAATAAAATAAATTCTTTTTAATATAAAAATGTAATTAAATTAACTTAAAACTAAGTTACAATTTATTAAAATATGATATAATCTGTTTTCCACAACTATATACATAAAAATAGAAATATAATCACCCCCTCGTATCATAAATGTTTCCGGCATATAAGATTTTAAATATAGAACATGTTGATTAGCTTGAAGAATATCTAAACGGCGTAACTCCAAATCAATTGCTTTTGTATGAGCTTTAGTTTCGGCGAACATTTTCTAAAAAAAAAAATAGTTTTTTAATTTAAAAAAAAACTAATTACTTAAATAGCGAATAGTAGAAAAAAATATTTTTTTTACTTTGAAATCAAGAATTTCAGGAAGAGCGGAAACAGGTCTACTTGATTCTCTTTCAAGACGCTGTTGGAGTTCAATGGATTGTTCTTGGAGTCGTTGGACCAATTCTCGGAATTTGTTGATGGTTTGTTCTCGGTCAGAAAGAGTCTCTAATGCGGCTTCACGTTCACGTGCAATCTATATATATGCCAATAAAAATATTTATTCTAACTTATATAACTAATTAAAAATATCCTGCCCTAAATATCTAGTCTTTGAAAACAATTTAAAATATTTAAGAATCTTAGATTTCAGACAACTTGATTATATTGTTAAAAAAATCACGTGAGACCTCTAATGAATTCGAGATGTTATGGATAATTTTTATTACATGTCAGAAGAGTTGTATTCACTCCCACGGGAATTGAACCCGAGTATCAAAAAGCAATCGGGTTCAATGGTTACCCAGTGAAGTGGATCCATCTGATAACGCTAAAGTATTTCACTAAGAGATTTAAATTTTTAATTTGTAAAATTTCGTGGTCTAGTGATTAAAGAAAACCGCCTTACCATTGAGTTTTAAGAAAGTTTTAGAAATTGGTGAGTGATTTGAATTTTGAATTCCTTCATAATACATGGCGCGAGATTCGTTACATATCATCGCCTTAGTGTAAACATGGTAACTCATAACAAGGAAATTTTACAGGGCAGAGAAAAAACAAACAAAATTTAATATTGTTGTTATGGAAAGAAACAATTTTTCACATTTTTTTTTCTACAAATTACGATCGTAATTTTAAGTAGCTTTTTCAAGTACTTGGACCTTAGACCATGAAATATAGACACGCCCTCTGCTACTCTCTACACAGAGTGAAGTGAGGCCAACATCGCCTACAGATGACGTCACGTTCTCGCATAAATATTTTGGTATATTTAATTTAATATTAATTTGCGATTATTGGAATCCAAAATAAATAATCTAAACTACGATAAATTTATAATAATTCCTATAGAGCGCCATGCTATTTCTGGGTGTTCCTACCTACAGATGACGTCACGTTCTCTAGTTGATGTTGGCCTCACCAAATCGACACCAGGGCGCGTCTATATATTTCATGGTCTAAGACTTGGACGATGCTGCATCTCTTTTTCTTTCGAACTGTATTAATATGTCATATATGATAAAAAATGGAGTTAGCAGCTTTACACTCTAAGCCGACGATATATAACGCTTAAGTATTTCACCCAGGGATTAAAATTTTTAATTTGTAAAATTTCGTGGTCTAGTGATTAAAGACCACCGCTTTATCATTGAGTTTTAAGAAAGTTTTAGAAATTGGTAAATGATTCGAATTTTGAATTTCTTTATAATATATGTATTATAAATGAAGTTCAATAAATGAGATTTATTTAACAGTCCCTATAATATAATCAACCGAAATTATATTTAAATTATTTTTATAAAGTTGTAAAAGCTTAAAAGGTTGATGAAAATTGCCAATTCTGCTAGACCAGTATTCTTCAATCTGTGTTCCGTGGAACAGTAGTTTTCCAGTCAAACGCTTCAGGGGTTCCGCGAGGCAATGTTAAAATTCGATGTATAATACAAATACTTTATATTTTATATGGAATAATTATCTTTTTGTTTGAATAAATGCAGATTTATATCATATATAAAGTTTTTATAACAAAGGCAGGGACGCACCTTGTTCGTAATATGTACGATGTACCTCTCTAAAATCATATCAGGGTGTGTTACTGAATGATGGGTTCCATAAAAAATTATTTCAAAAAAGGGTTCCGCGGGATGAGAAAGATTGAAGAACACTATGCTAGACAATGCTATAAAACCTGAGGATATACTTTTATTGGTAAATTTTCTGCGGGATGACAAAGATTGAAGAGCACTGTGCTAGACAATGTTATAAAACCTGAGGATATACTTTTATTGGTAAATTTTCCGGGGGATGACAAAGATTGAAGAACACTGTGCTAGACAATGCTATAAAACTTGAGGATATACTTTTATTGGTAAATTTTCCGCGGGATGACAAAGATTGAATAGCTGTGCTAAACAATTCTATAAAACCTGAGGATATACTCTTATTGGCAAATTTTTTTGAAGATAAAAATATCCAATTCTGGTAGCTCCTATTAAAAATCAAGCGATCGGGTGGAATGTTTGAAAACTTTCTCTACTTTAATTTTCTTATTTCTATACTATATAGTTTTCCTGTATTGATTATTTTCTTTCTATACATCTCTATTCAAGGAAAATGTTCTAATTTAGGAGACAATTCACCAGTACATGACACTAAGAATGCATACCGGATTGTCGCTAGCAGCGTGCTTACAGTCGTTCCGATCTACATTTTAACCACTCTCTGAAGTCACCAGTTGAGTGAATTACTTTAACTGCTTACGATTAATCCTCTGAGCCCAAAAATCCAATAGAATAAAAAATAATTCGATAGAAGTTTAAACTCAATTTAAAATAGAAAAAAATGACTCACACAAAATAATTAATTAATGAGAGAAATAATCTTAAATAATAATTATTATAAATATTAATTAATATTAATAATAATTATTGTAACTTATATATGGCAAGTTCCTTTATATTTTATATATTTGTAATTAGATTAACAGATTTTTTTTTAGTGCGTATGTTTTGATCATGAATTAGGTATGTAAAAAATAAAAATTTGCTAATTATAACCTATAGTTTCCACCTAAGCATAACATGTCTCCCGCAGGTTGAATATTTACTAATCATGTTCAATGTGTCTTTTTTAAATAGAAAATAATTTTTGATCCTAAAATATTACCTATAAATATTTCTGTTAAGGTAGTTCTTTCACAAATGCAAAAATTCAAGAAGTCTTTGGAACTTGGAATATGAGTCATTAAAAGCATAATAAACATACTGTTAAAATTTGAAGACGATTTACCACACCAAATATGAAATAATTGCAATTAAAAATGACGTTTTTTACATATGGTAGATAGGGAAAGGGTGGGGATATGATCATCATTTTATTTTTTTTCATTGAAGGACTTTCAACATCTTGATGAAAAACTAATATTTGTTAGAATAATATATTCGGAGTAACTTAAAAAAAAATTGAAATTATTTACCACTTAGTTTTGATAAAAAACAAAAAAAAACATATTTCGGCGATTATTTTTAGTGGAGGGGATATAAGCACAATGGCTTGGAAACGATCCGACAAGTATGTGTGTATCCATATAAAGATTTCGTAGTGTGAGTGGACAGTCACGTTAAAAAAACATAACCTAAAATTTTAGTTCCGTTCATATTTATAGAGTGGTTAGGAGGCTAAAACTTTTTGTGTGGATTATCGTGAAAGAACCTCCTTAATATCATTTTTTTGTTCTCAGACGGGCACTGATGATGCTATTATAAAAAGCGAAACAGAACCATGGACTGTGTCATTTCATGATTTAATAAACTCATTATTATATTACATAGATAGTGTTTGAATATTATTATCCATCTCAGCTTCCTAAAAAATCTGTTAATCTAATTACAAATATATATTAATAATAATTTTGATTCATTATAAATAAATAGAAAGCATGTTTTCCAATTCGGATCGACCGTAGCGACGTGATAGGTATTATAGCATTCGTGAGCACAATACGGAAAAACTACCTAAGTTTCATTCAAAATATTAATAATAATTAAAATAAACGAACTTCTCGACATTCGGCTCCAACTAAATCCAGTTCTTCTCTTAATTCAAGTTCTGTTTCTCTGCTACTCTCTTGCAATTGTTCTTGTACTTCTAGAAGGGCTTCAAGATCGGTTACTGCCTCTTCCAATTCTACTACACGTTCTTCTAAATTTAATTTCTGAGTAGCAAGAGTTTCTACCATTTCCTCAGCGCCTAAAGCAGCATCCACCTAAAATCAAATATCAAAGCTTAAGATATGCAACTAAAAAATAGGTTTAAGAAAAAAAAATAATTAAGAACTTTACCTGTTCTTGTAGGTCAATAATTTGATGCTCGATTTCTTCAACTCGTGCTGATAATTTTTGTTTGATCCGAGAAAGCTCGGAAATTTCAGATTGACGTTGATCTAATTCTTTTTGTGCTTTTTGAAGTTCATGTTTTTCATGAGCACTAACATCTCTAAGTCTAAAAATAGATTAAATATTTTAGTAATTTTTAAGGAACTTGGTCGGTTCTAGGTGAAACATTTTAAATAAAAGTAGATTAAACTACTTGGTAGATTTCACATAACAATAAATTTATGTGAAGTCTCTATCTACCTAGTAGTTTAATCAACTCTTAAATATTTTAGTTTGAAATTAAAAAAAAAATATTTAAGGTAGTTCTTTCACAAATGCAAAAGTTCAAGAAGTCTTCGAAACTTGGAATATAAGTCATTAAAAGCATAATAAACACACTGTTAAAATTTGAAGACGATTTACCACACCAAACATGAAATAATTGCAATTCAAAATGACATTTTTAACATAGAGTAGATAGGGAAAAGGTGGGAAAATTATCATTATTTTATTTTTTTTCATTAAAGGACTTTCAGCATCTTGATGAAAAATTAATATTTGTTAGAATAATATAATCGGAGTAGCTTAAAAAAAATTGAAATTATTTACCTCGAGTTTTGATAAAAAAAAACATATTTGGGCGATTATTTTTAGTGAAGGGGATATAAGAACAGTCACTTGGAAACGATCCAATAATATAGAGGATATAGTAGTGTGAGAAGTACAGTCACGTTAAAAAACAACCTAAAATTTTATTACACTTCATATGTATAGAGTGGTTACGAGGCTAAAACTTTTTGTGTGGATTGATGCGAAAGAACTACCTTAAATGAAAATTTTTCATACGAAATGCATATCGTCGCTGTTATATTAAAATGTCATATGTAAAAATCAACACTTTTCAGAAGCAAAAAAAAAAAATTTGTTTTCATCTATTTTAACCCTAAGTACTTACTTTGTTTTGTTTTTAATCTGTAACTTGAGTTCTATCACCTGATAACATACAAAAATTTGAGAGCAGATGAGCAGATGCTAGCTAACAAATACAAGTGTTTTTTTCAATAAAGTTTTTTTGGTAATTTTCACATTTTGATATAACAGCGACGATATATAAAGAAAAACAAGAGAGATTGTCACCAAAATTATTTGAGGATTTTATTGTATGCCAGAAGGATTCCCTCGGGAATTGAACCCGAATGCCAAAAATGTAATCCGGGAAAATGGTTTGCCCTCAAAGGTGAAACCAAAACTAACATATATAGCACAGACATTTTATATTGAATACATATAATTTTTTTATAATTTAAATCTAAGGCACTCACTTAACTAAAGTATCACGCAAGCGAATATTTTGTTGTTCAAGTTGTTTGATTTCAAAAGAAGAAGCGCCAGTTCCTGGAGTTCCAGATGTGTATTCGGACATTTGTGTTCTTAAAATTTCCAAATCGAGTGTCATTTCTTCAATGCGCTCTCGCGCTGTTTCCAATTCAATTTGTAATGTTTCAGCCTAAAAGAATAATTTTATAAATACAATTAAGACAATATATTATTAATTAATAGAATACATTACCTTTTCTTCAGCCATTTCTTTATCTAAAGTTGCCATTTCAACAGTTTCAGCAAGATCCGCCATTTCTTCCGCATGCTCATTCTTTGCCTCAATCGCATCCCTGGCTTCTTGTTTCGCCCTTTGCAAATCACGTTGTAAACTCGCTTGGGTTTCCATTATTCGAGATTTAAACTCTAATAATTGTTCTAGTTGCATTTTTGTTTTATCGTAATCCTTCAATTTTTCAGCGTCTTTTAGCCGTTTAACTAAAAAAATATAGAATGTTGTAAATAAATATACAATACAAAAAGATGGTGTCTTTATCTATTAATATATATATGGTGTTCCACTGAACTCGTTCATTAAAAGTTTTCATGGAAGGAGTTGAGAGAAAATTTTGAACTTTTGGAATACTTATGCACTTTTTAAATAAATTATTAACAACTTTTGGACAATTTCTGCTTTGCCGCAATCGCTATCCACTTTTTATTTTCTATGGAACCCCGAAATATCTTTGAATCATTAGATTAAGTGTTAAAAACTAAGATGATTTTATATAACGCACTTGATGTCTAAAATTTATATTTTCTGAGTTATTTTATATAGTTTGTAAAATCTACCAATTTAGCGTTCATGTTTAAAAATTAATAATAATTAAACCATTGTTTATAAAATTAATTTGATCAATCAGAAGAATCTTACTTAATCTTAAAAATTCAAATTTTATATCCAGGATGACCATAATAATCGTTTATTTCTAAAAATCAAAAAGTTGTTAATACTCAATTTTTTCAAATGAAACATGGCATAAATTTTAGTATTTTTGAATTCTACATAAAAATCCAATAGTAGTTTATTAAATATTCCCTATACCTAAAATGAATAGTTTTTTTAAATAAAAGATATTTTATATTTCACTCGTCTAGATCTGAATTATTTATTATGTAAAATAACGTATAAATAAACGATAGTATATGTATAAACGATTATTATGGTCATCCTGGATATAAAATTTGAATTTCCATGATTAAGTAAGAATCTTTAATGTCTAATTAAGAGTTCTGATTGATCATATGAATTCAACAAACAACAGTTTAATTATTATTCATTTTTAAAGATGAAAGCTAAATTGGTAGATTTTACAAACTATCTAAAATAACTCAAAAAATATAAATTTTAGATATTATACAAAATCATCTTGGTTTTAACACCTTAATCTAATGATGCAAAAATATTTGCGGGGTTCCATAGAAAATAAGAAAGTGGATAGCGATTGCGGCAAAGCAGAAAGTATCCAAAAGTTGTTAGTAATTTATTTCAAAAGAGCAAAATTTTCTCTCAACTCCTTCCATTAAATCTTTTAATGAACGAGTTCTGTATATTCAAATAGTTCCCAAACTTAGAAGGGTCGCGCACCCCTTTTATAAAAGAAATATTTCTAGAGACTCCTAATTTCAGGTGTTTACTTTTGGTCATTCATTAATAAACTAGATTAATAGGAAGCAAATCTTTATCATTAAAATTTACACACCTTTTAAAGTTTCAATTTTTTCATTTAGATCGCGGACTTCATTCTGTAGCTCTTCAATTTTCTGTTGCTGTTGCAAATGGGAGAGCCTCTCTTCTACTCCGCTGCCAGGACTAACCAGGGAGGCTCCAGGAGTGAATTGCGGTTTTAGAGTCTCTACAAATCCCGTCTGTTAGAATCAATCAAAAATTAAAATTAGTATCATAATTATAATTAATTAAATGATGATATTCGAGTTGTGAGATTATAAGAACTCTTTATTCAGAATTTTTTATATGTAATTTTGAGCAAAAAATATCTTTAAAAAAATTGAATCGAATCAATTAAATTTATTATTTAATATATATGTAGAAAAATGTACGAATTGAAAAAAATGTTTATTTATTTTATTATAAAGAGAAAAAATTGAAAAAATAAATGAAAATAAATAATATTCAATTGGTGACATTTAACAGTTTGGACACAAAAGCCAGTGAAATTTGGATGATATTTTTGAATTTAATAGATGTTTTTTTTCTTGGAAATAAGTAGAAAAAAAAATGAATAAAGAGAATCAATGGTGTATTTAAGAATTTATGGAATAACATATTTATATATAGACAAAAAAAAACCGAAACCGAAACCGAAACTGTGAATATATCATATAAATCAGAATTTTAAAGAGAATTGTATAAGAAAAAAATATTTTTTCAGATTAATATAAACAAAATTTCGGTTCAATTTCTAATAATTATAACCATTTCCTTTCTAATTTGTTGTTGTATCTAAATTAAAAGCAGACGATTAAAAAAAGCTTTATTAGCAGCAGTCTTAACAAATTCATATGGAATTTCTTATTCTCTTTTTAAGTGAATTTATTAGATAATAATTAGATTTCATTTGTGTTATGAATAGTTAATTTTATACATTTGCATGGGTGAGGTAATTCAAGAAAAAATTCCAAAGCATCAAGCTGCTCCAATTTAAATTTATTTTGTAGGCTTGTTTATATTACAAATGTTTTTTCTGTTAAGGTTTTATGTGTAAAGAAATATTCATTATAATTCATTCAGATAATGAATCGAGGCTAGTGTTTCATCTATTGTTCTTATTCTAGTTTTTACCAATGAAGGCCTTAAAATTAGGACTAAAATTATAATGATCGTTTGAGGGTTTCTTCAATTTGGCTTTACTCCTGATAAAAGTACTGATTTATTTTAATAGTCTTATGAGTTCAAGATAAAAATAAATAAATATTTTATGAGATATTAATTTACTACGAGTTAGGTTTTTCTAGGTCACTTGTTTCATGTTAAAAATTAAAAAATAAAATAGGTAAATTTTTTCAATATATATATATTTGGGGCTATCAACCCATCTTCAGGAATTACAGAAAATAACAGTTATTTTCTGTAATTCCTGAAGATGGGTTGATAGCCCGAAATATATATATATTGAAAAAATTTACCTCTTTTATTTTTTAATCTTTAACATGAAACAAGTGACCTAGAAAACCTAACTCATAGTAAATTAATATCTTATAAAATATTTATTTACTTTTATCTTTATTAAAGATCACTTCGCACCAACCCCACAATCTCTATTAATTATGTCTTATGAGTTCTTAGATGTGTGTGAAATGTGTTTTAAAAAGTTTAATTAACTAAAATGATAATAAAGATTTTTTTTTAAATTGAATTCTTTTCACGATGTTAATTTTCTTGCCTTTACAAATTTTCATTGATGGTTCAACCTAAAAGAATGATCCTCAAACTAACTACAAAACCCTCGATAAGCAGATCGACCAACTAATATGTTTTTAGAAGTATAATGAGTGACTGAGGACCGAAGCGAGGGTACATTAGATTGTTTTTTTGTTGGTGTGTGTGATTTGAAGAGGGACCGCATAGGTTGGATATAACAGGGGTGGCCACTACCCTTAACTTTGGGAGCCGCAAATTTATAAAACTGTCTCAAAGCGAGCCACATTATTTGGAGATTAACTAATGGTTTATTAAAAAAAAGACACATTTTTTATTTTATAAAATATAAATGAAGTAACATTTATTTTTTGCTCTACTTACTTATAACATTAGTGTTCAATTACAATTAATTACAAATTAATTTAGTTATGTATTATTATTTTTTTAATTTAATTATTATACTTTTTAAAATCAGTATTATTCAAGAGGGTTCAAGAACCGCACGAGATTGACTGAAGAGCCGCATGCGGCTCGCGAGCCACGTTTTGGCCACCCCTGGTATATAAGATGAGGGAAGCTGGTCTAACCTATCTAGTATTAGACCAAGAGCTATTGACCATTTTGGAAGATGATTTTAGAATCTCATGTGATCAGCACAAACCCCGAAAGTCAAATCCTTACTGGTCAAATCGAGTCGTTTTTAGGGGTAATCGATCCCTGAAGATGTTAAAAAATACCGTAAAATCACCTCATTGATTATAACTCCTAAACTGTTTACTTTACGGCAAATTCCATTAGAAGCAAAATTGTAAAGGATGTAATTTTTGACATTTTTGTTTAAAAAAAATTTGAAAATAACAATCGAAAATGGGGGGGGGTCAAAAATGAAAATTCTAGCCCTTTCGACCAAATTCAACCAAATTTTGTATACATATTCTGTGGACCCCCAGAAGACTAGAAATGCAAAATCTAAGTTAAGTTTGGTACAATTTTACGGTATTTTTTGACATCTTCAGGGGTCAGGAGCCTTAAAAACGACTCGATTTGGCGAGTAATAATTTGACCTTCGGGGTGTGTGCTGATCACACTACAGTATGGGATTTGTTATTTGGATTCTAAAAACATCCTCCAAAATGGTCAGTAGCTCTTAGACTAGGTAGGTATATTGCTAGTCTGAAAATTACACCCCTTGTGAAAGACTTTTGTCAGAAACATCTAGCTACTTGTTTTTTATTGACCAAAAACCCTATATATCCTATAAATAAAAAATTTATTACTGGAATATATGTATCTCAAGTCTTTTTTCCTTTGCCTCATTTTGTACATTTTGAACTGAAAAGATCAGGAAAAGCTGAACCTTTTCAAAATATGGCAAGCTTGCTGCTGAATTTAAACTGCTGTACATGTATTATCTTTAGAGTATTAGAAATTGTATTTAGTATATAAAAGAGAGGAGTTTGTTATTTGAAATTCTAATTTGCTAATTATGAAGCAGTGAATGTCTATCTTTCTATACGTTGATCATCTAAAAATTCTTTCCAACTATATTTTTAAAAAATCTAATACTTTCCATGCAGATAGGATTCTATATGAAACTTTTTTCAAGGAGGCTTTGAAAGTAGATACCAAAGAAAATTATGAATCAACGCTTCCTTGATGATCCATATGTTAATATTAAAAAGAAATATGTTTATTAACTTAGATACACCATTGGATGAGAACCTTAGACCATGAAATATATAGACACGCCCTCTGCACACAGAGTGAAGTGAGGCCAATATCGCCTACAGATGACGTCACGTTCTGGAATAAATATTTTGGTTATATTAATTTAATATTAATTTGCGATTATTGGAATCCAAAATAAATAATCTAAACTACGAAAAATTTATCTCAATATATAATAATTCCTATAGTGGCTATGTTATTTCTGGGTGTTCCTACCTACAGATGACGTCAAGTTCTATAGGAGATGTTGGCCTCACCAAATCGACACCAGGGCGTGTCTATATATTTCATGGTCTAAGATGAGAACGTATACTAAAATGAAACATTGAGATAATTAGTTAAAAATCCGCAGGCACGAAGGGTAGAGCTAAAAAAGACATCAAAATGGAATTAGATTATATAGATTAAACACGCAGGATGGGACCCGTAGCAAAATAAATGATTATACAATTTTTGTTACAGGCATTTGTTGTGATATCTACAATGGGCCAAGGTTCCATTGATTTAGATTAAGCTAGAGTCAGAGCCAAGACAGTGAACAATTGCTATAGCGTAAGAGAGACTTTTAAGAGACAGAAAAATGAAAAAAAGAATAAGAAAGCAAAGGGCCAATTGTGAATTACTTGGGCTGCGTCGGGCGCAAGGTCGACGGGCATCGAGCCCTTGGCGGTTGGAGCGCGCAACGCGCCCGGCCGTTTCGGCCCTTTCTGGAAAATAAACAGCTTAACTCAGACAAAAAAAAATTAAAAGTAACATGTGAGGAGAAAAAAAAAAGAATCCTGTAATATACCCTTTGGAGGAAATCTTAACATTCTTTTTTTCAGAAATATTGATTGATTTTAGTAACATTTAAACAAATTAGAAAAAAAAATAAAGTATAAAATAATTAAATAGAAAAAAGAATAAAGTAAAGAATTTTTTGTTTTTAAAATTTGAATATTAAATAAGTATTGTGATTTTAAAAAGAAAATTTAAGAAAAGAAAAAACACAAAAATCATTAGCAAATTATACACACGTAAATAGATTTTACATTAATCTTTTAGGAATTTCATTTATACTATAAATGTTAGTAAATATTTAATTGAAATCAGAGGAAAAAGTGAAAACTTTTTTAACACTCGGTACGCTCTCTGCATATTTTGGCGATTTGGAAATTTTTTTTATCAGCAAACAATTTGAGCTTGAAAAGTGAATGAAGCTTGGCACAAAGGTGCATTTTATTAATATTTGCGAAATTCACAATAAGGATGACACCTATTCAAGATAATAGGTCATATAAAAAGTCTCCGCGATTTTTCGGTAAATTTTAGAACAAAAAATTTCTTTATTGAAAATCAATTTTAATCAAGTATTGACCATTATTATCTACGAGCAGTACCTGGCGTGCCTACGGTTTAAAATGTTTAAAATTAATTTGTCTACTAAAATTTTAAGAATTTATATTTTTCTTAAATTCAAAAAAAAAAATAATAATTTTCGCGGTATGAATTATTTCCAAAAAATTAAATATATATTAATATATAATATATTTAAAATTAATAAATTTGTCTACTAAAATTTCAAATGAGACACGCCGTAAATCTAATATTCTAAGCTATATAGAGGAATATATTAATATATAGAGATATTATAGATATATAATATAGAGAAAAGAGATGTTTTCTTTGTAAAATTTGACAATATAACAACTGTCATTGAATATTAGTTGCTTTTTCTCCCACATGTTCTCCTTGCTGCGCCACGGGTACTGTCTGACAATGGCTTTTATATATATAGATGACCTTTTGCCATTTTTTGGGTAGCTTCATAATTCCATCGGTGTATAACATCTGTGATTTTTCGTCGAAAAACTTGGCCAAGTGATTTTCAGCGGCGCTTCGGTCGGCCAATTTTTTACCATCAAGAGAATTTTGCAGAGACCGAAACAAATGCTAGTCAGACGGTGCAAGGTCCGGGCTATACGGGGGATGCATCAAAACTTCCCAAGTTCCGTCAATTTGTTACGAGTCATCAAAGATGTATGTGTGTGGCCGCGCACACAAGGGCCGCTGAAAATCACTTGGCCAAGCTTTTCGACGATAAATCACGGAAGTTCTACACCGATGGAATTATGAAGCTACCCAAAAAATGGCAAAAGGTCATAGATAATAATGGTCAATAGGTACTTGATTAAATTGATTTTCAATAAAGAAATTTTTGTTTTAAAATTTACCAAAAAACCGCGGAGACTTTTTATATGACCCAATTATAGAATTAATAAGGTAGCGCGATTTCTCCTCCCTGACCTACCTGACATTTATTGGCAGACAGCTAACAGTGAACAACTTTTTTCCCCATAAGATGACGAGAACTTGTAGCTGTTGCTAATTTTCGATAATAAACAAACCTTTGAGCTAAATTTTAGCTCATTAGCTACAACTGTCAAGAGTTCCCCATCTAACAATTAGATTTTTTCGAATTTTTACATTTTGCAAGATTTAGAAATCATTTCTTTATTTTGGAACCAGACCTTGCGTTTCGGGAAACCAGAATTTAAATAGACAAACATACGGACTGAGAAAAAAAGGTATTAGACTTAATTAAAGACAAGAAATTTTTTTGGAATAAATTCAATACTCCGGCTGCTAGGCGAACAGGCCCGTACCGTAGTAATTTTTCGTAAAGAATTGAATTTTATTTAGATATTAAAAAAGATATATCTGGATAAAAAATAGTAAGTAGAATGACTAATAAATTTTAGTATTCAGGAATTTTTGTACCGCAACTATTTATGCAAAATTTTAATATAAATTTTTATTAAGAGTTTAAATTTTAGTAAAATCGCACATGATTAATTATAATTATTTATTGAACACGAATAAATAATACAATAAACTACGACGTTTCCATGGACTTATTTTGCGATCGAAACGTCGGAGTTTATTGTATTATTTATTGGTGTTCAATAAATAATTATAATTAATTTGAAAATTTATAATAGGAAAATAAGGACAAGTTTTTATGTATGACTTTTCCATTTATCAGCCAACGTTTCGTCGACTTTGCCGTCTTCTTCAGGGCTTCAAATAGTCATGCCACACATTCGTCCAAATTTTCTTGTTATCTTTGTTACCGATTTTAAATTTGAGATTTCTTTATGTAAGGATCAAAAGAAAAAAAGATTCTATTCTGTTTTTAAAAACAGTGCTACCTCATTCTATTTATGTTATTTATGTTTTATATCTAACGAGCTTTTCGTGCGTGCCTTCGGCACGCCCTCGAAGCTCGGCCCTCCGGGCTGGTGCCCTGGCGGGCTGCGTCTCGGTCCAAAAATTTTATTCCTCTTAAAAAACCACACTCCAAATGTATACCTGTGAACTCCGGAAAATACATAGTCTCTTAAAAGTTTCACCTCATTTTCGTCCTGACACAACTACAGAAATGAGGCTCTAGATATGAATCTGGAAGTATTTTTTTCTCTATAATCTACAGCATTGTGATATTTTTTGTGTGGAAATAGATTTATTTAAATAAGTGGTATCGTGTGAGGAGGAGAATTATATTATATCATTTTTTTAAAATTTGGGATCGATAATCGATATAAGGCTCCAAATATTTAAAAGAGATCAGGTGTTGTTTGTATGACAGGCTGCTCCAGTATTGCAATGAGAAACTCATATGGGCATGCGTGTCCTAAGTCGTTTAATTTTGTAAAAATAAGAATAACAAAATTTAGATTTTTAAAAAATTATAAAAAAGTGGCAAATTATTAAAAAATAAACAAATAATATATAAATCAAATAAGATGTGATTGATTTCTTTTTCTGTGCGCAAAGAAAAGCGAATTGAATATTTAATTTTTGAGTGGTGAAGGGGGGGGGGTAATAATTATCAATATATTTAATGTTTCTTAATTTAAAATCAATTGGAGTCTTTCATTTCGAAATTTGAGTCCAATTTACGATTATATTTCAAATTTGCCGCAAATATACCGATGGCGCTCTCTCTCGGCAGCATTACGTCAGCGTTGCGGCAAATTAATCTAGACAAATATATATAGTATATATGTAATTGGTAATATAAAAAGAAAAGAAAGAAAAATTGTTTATCGGAATGTGCCAAATATTTTTTGAAATTTGTGTTTCTGATGGTCTTCAATGGTAACGAAGATAACAAAAAAATTTAGACGAATGTGTGGTTTGACTATTTGAAGCCCTGAAGAAGTCGGCAGTGTCGACGAAACGTTGGCTGATAAATAAAAAAGTCACACATAAAAACTTGTCCTTATTTTCCTATTATAAACTTTCAAATTAATTATAATTATGGACGGAAATGATAATAATAATTATAATTAATTATGCCATCATGCGTGATTTTACTAAAATTTCAACTCTTAATAAAATTAATAACAAAAATAAGAGCTTCAACAGCTTCATTACTGATAAATTTTTATTTTTTTCAGTTGAATTTTAGTTTCTGTTAAAAAATAGAAATAAATATAATATTAATATTTTACCTTAAATAATCAATTCGTGGATTCTGAAGAGATTATTATATTTTTTTAATTGAATTCAAATTTAATATAAAAAAAGCTACTACCAATAAGCTTTAAAAAATTTAATTATTCTTACTTTTATTTAAGAGAGTAATCCAAAAAGCATAGAAATAAACTAAGTACGAGCTAAAAAGCAACGAGCCGAGCTTGTAAAAAAAAAAACAAACAAAAAACTGGGGTATAATACATAAGAATAAGAAAAAAATAAAAAAAGTAAAAAATAGTTAAGATATAGAGAGTGAGAAAGAGAAAAAGTGATTTTTTTTTAAATGTTATCTCGATAGATGATACCTCAATAAAACTGGATCTTTTGTTGACAACTGGAATTTCCGAATGCTCTCGATGCGGTGTTGACCCGGATGATCCCGTTCCAGCAATATCCCCTTGACTTCGACTCGCGGCCAAAGAAAGACGAGAGCTAATCAAAGTAAAATTAATTAATTAGTGAAAAAAATAAAAACAAGATTGTTTAAAGTTTCTAGTTAAAAAATATATTTGAAACTAATAATATAAAATAATTACTTAATATAAAAGAGCTTAGAAGAAATTAAACATTAGTAGCCGTGTTAAAAATCGTACAAGATCATAGATATGGATCTTGGAAATTATTTCTGAGTTAAAAACTTTGAATTTATAGAAATTAAAATTTTTATTATATTAAATAAATTCCCAACCTGAGTAATCTTAGATGAATTCGAAAAATCGATAAAAAAAAAAAAAAAAAAAAAGTATTCTTTTCATGACAATTTTATTTTCACATGAAAGTCCGTATAGTCTACATTTCGACATAGTTTTCACCGAGGGGTGAACCGCGATTGGAATTAGGTGTACACCGTCTTTGGAATTATTTGTAATTACTTTAGAATTCATTAAATAATCTATTGTCTTCTACTTGGAAAAGAAAGTTTTTATTTTTTTATGATATTGATGTAAGAAGGAGATACACCAGAAGGTGCATCCCCTAAAGGCCTGTATGGGAAGGCCCCTCCATCGTGAAAAGAACAGAGTAGAAGGAAAGAAGCCGAGATCACGAGCCAAATCTCAGAAAGTTAGATACAATCCAATATCCAATTTACTAAGTTTTTAGTGGCTTCGAGCAGTGGTAAATTCTCCGATCGAAAAATTAGGTTAAATTTATCTCCCACTTAATAAATAAAATAAAATAAATAAAAATAAATAAGTGGAAGTGGGAGTAGGTGTACTCGATTTTAGGTCGTGGTTTACCCCTCGGTTTTCACCAATATTAAGGCATTTATTGTATCTTTCCACGAGCCTTTGTATCCCCTTCTCAAAGAAGTCTGCCGCCTGATTGGACATCCACTGCAACTTTCGATAATTTAGTCGTTCAGTCCCAATTGCACAAAGAACACCTCTTGACATTAGAGGAAACAAATCAGATAAAGACGAAATCGTAAACCGTCTGTTCTCTCACACTTTTTCGTCAACTTTATGTACCAAATCTTCAATAATGACAGAAGGTTGCCCACTTCGTTCCTCGTCATGAATATTCGTGAGGCCATCTTTAAATGTTCTAACCATCTGGTTTGTTTCCTCCAATGCCAAGAAGTATTCTTTATGGAATTGGGACTGAACGACTAAATTATCGAAAGTTGCAGTGGATGTCCAATCAGGCGGCAGCCTTCTTTGAGGAGGGAATACAAAGCTCGTGGAAAGATACAATAAGATGGCCTTAATAACTGGTGAAGACATGTCGAAATGTAGATTAAAGGTACAAGGCTTTCATGTGAAAATAAGATTGTTATGAAGAAGAAGTATACTTGTTCAATTTTTTTATTTCAAAGCGGTGCTTACTTTAGAAACATGTTAAATAATTAATTTACTAGAATGGAAAGAATAATTGGATAAGAAAATAGAAAATTAAATAAGAAAAAATTTCATTACTGTTGTGAACAGCGAGGTAATTATTTTCCTTCAACTCACGTCGTAAAAAATTATTTTGCGAACGCCCATAATTGGGTCTTTAAATTTTTCTTGACCCTATTGCCCATCATAGAAAGGTTTTTTCTATTTACCTTTAGCGCTGCTAACATAGTGGTTCACTTGGGATCGAATCCGGTTTTAATGAGATAGATTTTTAAGATCCGACAAATATTCAAGGTGCTTTATTACATACAGGGATGGCAATGGGAAACCATCCCTGCTAACTAACACTTTCCTAAGAAAATTACCATGAACAGATAGTAATCACTAACGGTAGAAGTCTAGTATAGTAGAAGTAAAATATCAGGGTTGGCACTAGAATAGCTGTTATGGGAAATTTTGAACATTTTAAAATATTTATAGAGGTTTGCAGGTTCTTTAATAACCGTTTATTCCAAATTAAATAAAGCTTTTGTGGTTAAATATCTTATTAGGATATTTTGAAATAAACCACATATACACTGTTATTTATATTTATTAAAACACTAACAAAAACACGACCTTTCGATAACTTCATCTGTGATTGTTTTCAAGTATGAGATATCATGGCGGCGGGCTGCAGGTATTATTATGTATATATGGTATGTTTGGAATAATTTTTGGTTTTCCTGAAAATGTATTTTTATAAAGCAGCTATCGCAGTGACAACGTTGATATATTAATGAAATACACTCAATAGTTCCCTACTAATTCAAGCAAAAACCAATAATATAACAGATTACTTTTTATTCAATTTTCAGATTTAAAAGATACGACTTTTGATGTTCAAATAATTAATGAATAAAAAAAGGAATATAATTAGTTAAAATATAATTAAACTTTATCTACTACAGGGCTGTCCAACAGTTTGCGAGCAACAATCTAGCAGCTCCAAACATATAATTGCAAGTTTCGAGCAGATTGATCAATAATTTATATTATTGGGTTGGTGCATAATTAACGCGTTTTTTTATAATGATACTGATACAAGAAGAAGTTGCATCGGAAAGGTTCAACCTATGTAGTTGTAGGTGGGCCCTTGAATCTTGGAAATTATAAGATATTTAGGGATTGGGTCGGAGTTGAAGGTGTTCGTGGATGTGTGTCTTGAAAGATTGAAGGTTATAAGTTGCTGGGAAGACGGTCGGAAGAAGAGAGATCCAGTCTCTAGATGTCATAGGGATAAACGAGTTGGCAAATGCGTTTGTTCGGTTAGTAGAGAGTGGTGAACCGCGACCTAAAATCGTGTACACCTACTTCCACTTCCACTTTCATTTCCAAGTAGAAGACAATAGATTATCTAATGAATTCCAAAGTAATTCCAAAGACGGTGTACACTTAATTCCAATCGCGGTTCACCCCTCGGTTAGTAGTAAAAGGTCATTAATTAAGATAATAAAGTTAATGAAAATGCCTATCGAAAATCATATCCATATTATGCTCTAGCACTTTTGAGAAAGGTTGGAATGAAGCACAGTCATTTCGCGATCTCAAAGAACTTTTTGGTGAAGGAACAATCAGAAAAAACCAAGTTGAAAGATGCCACACTCCATATTGCCTTCTTAAAGTGGACGTCTTTCGGTATTCTTTTGGATGAAACAACTGGCGCAACGGAAATCTTTCTTCTTTTGACGTTTTTGAAGAGCAGCCACGATTCATCCCCAGTGACGAGATTTTTCAGGAACGGTGTTTGCTCGTTTCTCTGCAGCAAATCGGTGAAAATTCGGACACGTTCGGCTTTGTTGTTGTCGGAGAGTTCGTGGGCGACCCATCCAGCCAATTTCCATACTTTTCCAAGCTCTTTGAGACGACGAACGGTGGTCGAATGTTCCACATTGAGTCTTCAACCAACATTCTTGGTTGTCAAGCTTTCGTCCTCTTCCACGGCTGCCAAAAGTGCCTGGTAGACATCTTCCTTCTTAATCTGCGAGGTTTGTATCGCACGATTTGAACCATCTTTCAACTTGGCTTTTGCTAATTGTTCCTTCGCCAAAAAGTTCGTTGAGATCGCGAAATGCCTGTGCTGCATTCCAATCTTTCTCGAAGTGATAGAGCATAATATGGAGAATATGGATATGATTTTCGATACGCATTTTCATTAACTGAAAAGAGAAGATTATTTTTATGAGAAAAATTTAAACAAAACGCCAATTTTTAAAGAAAAAAACGCATTAATTATGCACCAACCCAATAATAAATCATTACAAAAATTAACTTTTAGTTAAGAGGGTGAGTAATGTGATCACTTTTGATAGATATTCTATTTAAGGTAGTTCTTTAGCGACAATCCACACAAAAAGTTTTAGCCTCGTAACCACTCTTTACATATGAACGGTGCTAACATTTTAGGTTATGTTTTTTTAACGTGACTGTACTTTTTACACTACTATATTCTCTTTATGAATGGATCGTTTCCAAGTCATTGATCTTATATCCCCTGAACTAAAAATAATTGTCCAAATCTGTTTGTTTTTTCTATTTTTTATCAAAACTACGAGGTAAATAATTTCAATTTGTTTTTAAGTTACTCCGAATATATTATTCCAGCAAATATTAGTTTTTCATCAAGATGATGAAAGTCCTTCAATAAAAAAAAATAAAATAATGATCATTTACCCACCCTTTCCCAATCTACCATATGTAAAAAATTTCATTTTTAATTGCAATTATTTCATGTTTGGTGTGGTAAATCTTCAAATTTCGCAGGGTGTTTATTATGGTTTTAATGACTTAAATTCCAAGTTTCGAAGACTTCTTGAATTTTCGCATTTGTGAAAGAACTACCTTAAATGCTTTTCAGAATTAAGAAATACAAATTACGATGTATTTTCGAACAAGTTCTTTTTTAAAGAAAGCTTTCAGTGTGAGTTAAATTCTTTATTATAAAGATTCGGTTCGGTTCACCTAGGTCTCTTCTATAGTATGTAGATCTAAAAGTTAGGAATATTAGTTAACCCTTGAGAGGTGAAATTTAGTTATTCATTAATCCAGCTCACTATCAATTTAGGTTGGATATCCCTGTTCTACAAACTGAATTAATTAAGATTTATTTATTTTTCTAAATCATTCATAAAAAAAATAAGTTAACTACTAATTGTTTAGATGATCATTTTTTAAGTTTAGATAGAAAAGTTCATAAATATAATGTAATAATTTACATGTAATGTATTATTATTTTATAAAGTATTTCCCAATAGCCGATTTCATAAGCTTGGCAATTTATCTATGAACTTTTCAGTTTAAGGTATGAAGAACAGAAGAGTGTTGTTAAAATGATAAAAAAAAGATGTAAAATGAACTACTGGAAATGACAAGAGACAGGCGTCAAAGCATACCTGGTTATTCTTACCCCAGGCATTGTCCTGATGTATTAAGAATTAAGAAAGAGCAAACATTAAAGATAATCAAAATACTTGTTTATATTTTCGACAACTACTTTGATAAAAAAACAAAAATAATAGCTCTACTCAAATATCAACATTTTTAGAATACTTTTATTAGAATATAGAAGAAATACAAAAGAGTTTATTTTTTTTTTTACTTGGAATGAAAATGAAAAATTTTTATTTTTAGGTTGGTTGTAAAATAATATAGTTGTTGACCCTTAATTGGAAATACATAATATATCAGCTATATTAAACTTAATAATTGCAGTGTAAGTTTGAGGAGAATTTTTGAATGGTTTATTTCATTATATGATGCTTTGGTGATTGAGTTGTTTATTCAAAGAGAAGTTCAGCTGAACTCATCTAGATTTCACATTTTTAATGAGAAAAACTTATCAGCTTTCTGAATGGTTTCAGACGGAACTTCTCTTTTGATAAACTTGGTTAATTGAAATAAGCACGATTAAATTCTAAGTATTTTTGCCAAAAAGTTACAGATTTATTTATTCGAGGAGCACAGATTGTTGGAGTTTTGGAGTCGATGAAATATAGAAATGCATTTTCAACAATAGTTTATTCGTTGATGACTTTTTCCTTTGAAAAGCTTTTGAAATGCTTTAGGAACTTTGATAAATAATCTCTTGACGAGATGTCAGGTGAGAGAAGGTTTAGTAGCTCATTTGAGAGACAAATAAAATGATAGATGTACGATTTAGGTATATATATTCATTTATGTATAGGTGGTGTATGTTTATTTGCATCAAGCAGAAGACACCCTCATTGATTTCCTCTTAAAAAATCAACAACTTGACAAGAAAATCTTTTAAATTATTGGTAGGTCAATCTTAAGGCTAGTGGCCACGCATTATCGTGCAGCAGTATTGGGACCTTTTAAATGACCAGTATGGGAGCCAGAAGTCGCAGTTTTTGGTCCATTTTGTTGATTTGTTGACACTAGCTCTGTGCACGGTATTTGAAGTCACAAGAAACTGGCTCTCTGGCTCCCAAAGATTCTAAAAGGCTGCTGCACCACAATGTGCGACAAATATTGGCCACCAAAAAGTTGAATAAATTGGTCTAGGATACTTTGCCTCATTCAGTATACTCATCGGACAATGTGATAACTTCTTAAAAGGTTAAGTCTTCAACGAACGAGGGGTTGTTGAAAATGCATTTCTACATTTTATCGACTCCAGAACTTCAATTCTAGGCTATTGGAATAAATCAACTTGTAACTTATTAGTAAAATATGTAAAATCTAATGGTGTTCATTTCAATTAAGGCTGAGAAATATGTATAAAGCTTAAGATCATAAACCGTATTATTTTTCTTTCTGACCTAATAATTTATTTTGAAATTAAATTAAAAATAAAAATTTTCCAATTTTTCACTATTCAACAATAAATAACAAATTTATATCAAATTACTGAAATACTCATTTGGTAAAAATAATCAATTTATAGTGTGCATGTGATGTATTCGTCAAGCCAAATGTACCTGGTACGTTCTAGCTTGGTGCGTTGTTGCTGCGCTGGGGAGACTTTCCGACGTACACTTAAAAATGCAGCATGGAAAAAATGCCACTGATTAACAACCAACATAATCTGGGATAAAGGTTTTTAAGTTTTTAATTTAAGCCTATGTTTAGCTTAGCTTACGTGGTGGGTTCAGTACGCCTCCTCGGCACTTGGACACTTAGGCAGCATTAAAAGGTTTTTAATAATAATTATATAAGGATTTCTCAAAATTGAAACTTTAAATAGAAAAAATAACTTACGTGCTTAAGCGACTTCTTGGTTTCGCAATGCCATCCTCAGGGGTGGTGGGTGTTGATGGACTTGCAGACATGGAGCCCTGGTCAGGCAACGGGAGACCATGCTCGTCCAGCAGAGTCAATTGGGACTGGCGTACGAACATACCATGATTTTCCCTGCATTGAAAATGTCAACAAAAATTAATCAGAAACTATTAATATCCCGGGAAAGAAAAGTTAAAATATAAAATATTCGTGAATTAATGTTAAGATATAATTTTAAAATAAATTAAGAATTTGCGAGAAGAATGAATGTCTATTTGCTGGTATAAATGTGAAATCTATGATGAGATGAAGAATGAGATGTTTAAATGAAAATATCCAAAAACTAAAACGATATTTAGTAAATTGAAAAGATTTTGATTTACCGAGAGTTGTTGATTCATAAAGAGAAATCAATGATTTTGTCCACTGCTTGATCCAAATAAATATATTATACATATTCCATGCCAAATCGACCACTTTTGACCCCGACCCCTTTCGATTTGGCTGAAACTTTTTTATCTTTTTCTACCCTATTGAAAACATTTTTCAGAATTTTTCTACTCAACCGAAAAAAGTTATGAATTTTTTTAAAAAATGGTGTTTTTTCCTTTCAAACGCTCATAACTATTTCAAAAATTGACTAATCGGGACGTTTTTTTCGTTTTTAAACGTGCTTTTCAGAAAATAATACAACAAAAATATTTAATTTTATATTCAATAAAATTTTTTTTCAGTTTTTCTGAAAAATCATTGATTTTTTGAAGTTTGACATTTTTGAAATTTTTTTTTTCAAAAATTTTGATTTATTCTGCGTAGAATGCCGCAACCCCATGTTGGTCGAACTTTTCTTTATATTTTTTTTGTTTAATTGAAAAATAATCGAAATGGCTCGGGGTCAAAAGTGGTCGATTTGCCATGGAATGTCCCATATATATATATAACGAATTAAATTATATATTTGTATATTTATACATGTATAGAATTTATTTGTTAAAGACTATAGTTTCGAAGATTTGACCTGCATCATCAGTCTTTTTAATTATAAATATTTTCTCTTTAAAATATTTAGTCTTGAAGTTGGTCAATAAATAAAAATAATTTATTTGGAGCGCCTTCAAATCATATAAATAATTAAAGAGCTTAGCGGATGAACATGTAAGTTACATATAGGTAAAATTTTGGAAAACCATCTTAAATTTATTTTATACATATGTTTAAACCATGTCCATAACATCTTCAAAATTGCCTCTGATTAACGTTTATCAAAAGTAAAGACCAACATATGAACAAAGGATTATCTAAAATGTACTTCTAGGGAAAAATCTCCATTTATCTAAGTTAACTTGTTTATTTCCTTAGCTCTTAAATTGTTATTTCTAAATAATATCTCCTCTCCATGACACTGTGGAATATTTCAGATATTCGACCAGTGTCACATGTAGATGATCTGAACCTTCTAGGAAAGTCAGAGTCAGAAGAAAACGAGGACAGAGTGAGGAGAATTAATCACAAGATTCTGAATTTGTGTCAGAAACTCTCATAAAAATTCTCATGGTTTGAGCTTGAGCTCAAGTCTGGTTTATAAATTCAGACTTAAGTAATTTAATTCAAGACCTCGATCTATTTGAAGTCATAGCATATTTGTGACAAGCAGAGTATACCCTCATTGATTTTCTCTTGAAAATCGACAACTCCGTTTTTTTTTGTTTTTTTATTTATTTTAATGTCACCGGGAACAAAGCCCATTTAGACAGCACATAAGTAGGGTTAGTGAGGGAGCCGAGTTTTCAGCCGGTAGAAATTTTTATTTGCCAGCCAGGATCGAACCCCGGACCTCTATTCCAACATCGTCATAATCGATCGATGCCGAAGCGAGGCCAGCGCGTTAGCTGACTGAGCTACCCGACTCCCCGACAACTCTGTTACTATTGGCAAAAAATTCTTTTCAAATTATTTTACTAAGACTGCATTATTTTGGTTCAGTAACATTTTTAAAAAATCAAAACTAATAAACAAATTCTAAAGGCATATAAAGTTTTATCAATAATTTGACTATTTCTAGAAATAAAATATTTCAAAATACATTTTGGTGGGATAGTGACATTTTTTGCATGCAATTAGTCTTTGTTTGAAAGGAACTGAGAGGAGACTCCGGAAGGAATCTTGGACGAGACTGGAAGCTAGGAGGCCAAGGTAGAGAATCTTAGCTGCTGAAGGAAGATCAACTGGTAGTTCCTGGCCCGCGAGATCGTCATTCCTTTTATGAAATGCCCCCGGAAGATATTGTTATTCTTGAGTGTCAGCCACAAGTAAAAGGAAGGATTTGTTTACCTTAAAATGAATTTATCTACCTTTTCATTGTATACTATAATGATATAAATTGATTCGCCTGCTGGTGCTGACTCTGGGTTGCTCTCTGGGTTGGGAGGTGTTTGCCTTGTTATGATTACATATTGAGAGAGACGTGCTCATTTAAATGTTAACTTTTTCTGTATTTCTTTTTATTCCTGCTCTACGAGGTATCCACATCAGAGCATTATTTTATAATAAATAAATAAATAAGGAGTATCTGTATAACAGCTAGAGTGAATGAAATCCTATTGGCGAAAATCAGAGGCGTTAATTAACAGGGAAGTAAAAGTATTATTCTTATGGGAGAATAGCTTTTGTTTCCCCGATAACTTTCTGTCAATGGATATCAGGAGGGGGGAATTCCCTATACTTTACATGTGTTAATTAATCCTATATGGCAGAGGTGGGGAACCTGTGGCCTTTTTGAATTTCTTATGTGGCCTCGAAATGAATTTGAAATAAAGAAAAACTGAATTTAAAATAAAAAAATTGAATTTGAACAGCAATAACTTTACAAAAGTTACATTTATCGGTTTTGAAACTTATGTGGCCTCCTTTGTTACTGCTATTTTAAATGTGGCCTCTCAGGGTAAAAAGGTTCCCCACCTCTGCTATATGGTATATCTCAGAGATGTCACGCGTGGTGATTTTCGCCAAAATTTATGTCCGTTTTTGTTAGTAATAAATTTGTAATCTAAAAAGTTAAAAATAATTAAAATTTGATTTGTGAATTACTTACTTGAAAATAAGTTTTTCCTTGTACAGTTCCATTATTTTTTCCTTTGGGCTCATCTAAGATAATGCCAATCCATTTTCCTTGCGAGAACATCGTACTGCCTATATAGGCAACGATGCCCTGCACTCCTTTGCCTGTTACCTCCACCCTTTGGTTCAACTTCAAGTGACGTTCCGACATTTTGCTGTCTTCTGTGTTCTGATAGAGAAAAATAATAAAAAATATTTAATACAGAATACAGTAGAGTCCCGAAAACTCGGCACTCGATAACCCCCGGCAGTCCGGATAACTCGACCACACCCATTTTCATGTAGTAAATTCTCTATGTCTTCATAAAGTACGTACTTTTCCTTTGTTTAAGGGTATTTGGGCAGTTTATTCTTGATTGTATTCTCAAGCAAACAATACATACAAGTACAATACTGTATTTTCTGAGGAAACACTCGTACTTATTCTTTTTTAACCCGATTCCCGATCAAGCACAGCGGAACCATCTTAGGCCAGGAGGGTCAAAACTTGCAAAGTAATGTAGGCCTACCGAGGGGTCTGCTCCCCCCTCCCTCAGAAAATTTTGAAGCAAATTGATACAATTTAACCCATTTTTAAGCAGTTTGTAGCTGTGGTTTTATTGAAAACTGAAAGAAAAAAAAGAGTTCAAATTTTTGTATGTAGTTCTAATGCTTGAGTTTTGGTTTAAAAGGTAATAAAATAAAGTTGTTTTTAGGTAAAGTAACAGTAAAATTTCTTTCTTTAGGAGGTCCGCTGACCCCCTTGACAAATTCCCAGGGGGTTCAGTTGACCCCCTTGACCCCACAGGAGACTACGTACCTCTTCCCGATAACCCGGTATTTTCACAAACTAGGCCACCCTTCGGTCCACTTAAAGCCGAGTTTTCGGGACTCTACTGTATTTAAATATAAAATTAAAGTGTAAATGTAAAAAAAATAAACTATTATTTCCGAGTTAGATGATATTTATAGTGAAATTAGAAAAAAAAATTATATGTTCTAGTTTATTCCCGAAGTCAGAATTAGAAGTGATTTCAAATAAGTTTTCAGAAAGTTTTGGCTTCAGAGTTAGATAATAATAGTTGATTAAATTTATATATCTTATATGATGTATTTCAAAAATAAATTAATTGTGAAACTCATCTTGTATAAATTTAATTAACTATTATTAGATAATGTTTTACTAAGAACCACGTTCGGTAACAATTATTCAGTTATTAAATGAAAAAAATTAGATATTTTCACGACGTTTCGGCTTAAGGATTGGAAGTGATATCAACCAATAAATAATAGATGTTTTCACAACGTTTCGGTTTAAAAATTATAAATGATTTAAAATGAAAATAAATATATTAAGAATAGCTGAGAAGCCCGCCTTCGGCGGGTGTCTCCACTTGTCAGGAGGCTACGCCCCCTGGACCCACACCCCCGCACTCAGATTTTTCATTTTTAGCCTTCTAGTGGCCCACAGATTATGTATACAAAATTTGGTTGAGTTTGCTCCAAGGGAAAGAATTTTCATTTTTTGACCCTCCCCCCATTTTGGGTGGTTAGTTTTTGCATTTCTAGCCTTCTAGTGGCCCACAGATCATGTATACAAAATTTGGTTGAGTTTGCTCCAAAGGCAAGAATTTTCATTTTTTGACCCTCCCCCCCCCATTTTGGGTGGTTAGTTTTTGCATTTCTAGCCTTCTAGTGTATAGTATGTATACAAAATATGATTGAGTTTGGTCCAAGGGCAAGGAAAATACGAAGCCTTTTGTGTTTTAGACCACAAAATCAAAAATCCCCCATTTTTCAGTTCAGAAGTCATATTTCAAAAAAATAAAAAAAATTTCCCGAGATTTAGGATTCATAAACCTATGTAGCAAATTTGAATGCTAAAACTTAAAAACTCGAGGAGATAGAGCACTTTAAGTTTCAAAAACTTACCCCAAAATGACTATATCTCCCTTTCGGGGAAAAATAGAGCAAAATACTAAAAAATATTTTTTGTATTTCAATGCTTCACCTTTCTAAACTAAACCCATATCGATGTCTTTCCTGGTTTAAGAGATCTTGAAAAACTCTAAAAACACATTTTGAGGCCCTTTCCCCCTTTTAGGGTTCGAATTTCAAAAAATCCCTTCTTAGCACACCCATAAATCGTTGAAAGAATATACACTCCAAATTTCATCTTTCTAGGTCAAGCGGTTTAGGCTGTGCATTGATAGATGAATGAATTAATGAAATATCACCTTCTCTTTATATATAAAGATATAAGTTTGAAATAGTTTCCAGGGGGACTGGTAAATTAATATCACAGGATTTAAATGAGACAGTCCAGATTCAATAAGAGAAATTATATCTAACAAGATGTCATTTATTAGAAAAAGCTTTTTTCTCTCTTTATTAAACGAAATTTTAAAATAAAAAAAAAAAAAATGTATATATTATGTAAAAAATACAAATATTTTATAAAAAAACAATCTAGAATACGTTTATTCAAAAGCCAAACGTTTCGGGAGAATTTCTCCCTTTATCAATGGAACAATTTTTTCAAAAAAAAAGTTGCTTTCTCTAGAACAGCGGTCGGGGAACCGGGGTAAATTACCCCAAATGGGGTAAAAATGAAACTATCGGGGGTAATAAGGACATTTTAAAATTTTTCTATTTTATAAACTAGTACCTATACTATTTTAGTTTGAATTACATTAATGTTTAGAATTTTTATTTGCTTACAGATAGTTTTCATGTAAATTCCAATTAATTCAATAAATAATATACATTTATAAAACTAAAGATTTGAGGATCTTTTTTTTTTTAAATAGTTGAAATGTTTTTCAAAAAATCAGCACGAGTTCAGATTAACCAATGTATTTTAAAAGAGAAATAATTTAATCTTTAGGACAAATTCTAAGATTTTAGTAGAAATTGCGATATCAGAGTATAGATTCATCCCCTCAGGAGTCGAACCTGAGAACTAACATGGTTTCTGGGCAGTCAGTCAATCAGCTCACACCCTCGAGACAAAAAACCTCTCGCCGATAGTAATTTTTTAATTTCAAGTTTGAATCTTATTTAGTTTACGAGTACAATGCTGGACATTTTAATTACACTGTTAAAAACAATTATAAATTTACTATGTTCTTACAGTGAGCTGACTACCCAGAAAGCATGTTAGTTCTCAGGTTCGACTCCTGAGGGGATGAATACCCTCTGATATCGCAATTTCTACTAAAATCTTAGAATTTGTCCTAAATATTGAATTATTTCTCTTTTAATATACATTTACATTGCTTTTTTTTTGCTTTTCAGAATGTAGGATTAACAGCGACTTAAGCAAAAATATTTTGGGGTAATGGCTAAAAAAGTTCCCCGACCTCTACTCTAGAATTTAGAAAGCAACTCTAAGATATTAAATATTTTTATAAATAGACAATTGTACAGATTATCTTGATGACCAGATTACCTTTAATTAAAAATATAAACCGTATTTGAGATTGTTCTGTTGGAATAACTTGTTTTACCAGTGTAATGATTCTTAATGTAAAACGTCTGCTGGAGATAGATTTTACGTGTTTTTGTGACTTGGTTGACGTGCACTGATGAAGAGCAGCGGTATAGCGCTCGAAACGTTGTTAAAATATCGATTACGTCTGCCCAAAATAAAGTAACAAATAGAAGTTGACTTTTATTTCAACTTTTTATTTTCCCCTTACTGGCCCCTTAGCCAATTCAATTTAAAAATATAAATATTTATTTAATATTTATTCATAAATATTTATATTTTTAATTAAAGGTAATCTGGTCATCAAGACAATCTGTACAATTGTCTATTTATAAAAATATTTAATATCTTAGAGTTGCTTTCTAAATTCTAGAGAAAGCAACTTTTTTTTGAAAAAATTGTTCCATTGATAAAGGGAGAAATTCTCACGAAACGTTTGGCTTTTGAATAAACGTATTATAGATTGTTTTTTATAAAAGATTTGTATTTTTTATATTTATATAAACAATCAATAAATTTTTTTTTATTTTGTATATACTTATGTATGTATTATAGTAATGATAATGATGCCCATATCCCATTTAATGGTTACAGACCCTGAAGAAGGGGGAAAACCTCCGAAAAGTCGGCTTTTGAAAACAATAGAGAAAAAACTTTTTCTAATAAGTGACATCTTGTTAGAAATAATTTATCTTATTGAATCTGAACTGCCTCACCCAAATCCTGTGATATTAATATATATCCAGTCAGCTTAGTCATATTAATGTGTTAAAATCGACATTGAGCATGAGTGTCATTCTCTAGATCGAAGTGGCTGAGAAGAGGGGTGAACCGCGACCTAAAATTGTGTACACCTACTTCCACTTCCATTTCCAAATAGAAGACAATAGATTATCTAATGAATTCCAAAGTAATTCCAAATAATTCCAAAGACGGTGTACACCTAATTCCAATCGCAGTTCACCCCTCGGGTTGAGATGACACGATCCATTACTTGAAAAAGGCTTCAGAATCAAAAGTCGAAATAGCATGGATAAAATTTCACTAATGAAATGGCAATCTACAATTTTAACAGAAGGATGTGGTCGAGTTGAATAGTTCTAAATTTTAATAGCTTTTAAAATAACTACAAAATCAAAAGCAGAAACGTCATGAATAAAGTAAAATTTTTTAATTATTTTCTTGTGAGGCGTCCAACCATTAAGAATTCTCCAGTTCATCCTCAGTCTTAATTATATGAAGCTAAAAAAAAAAAATATTTTGACTTTTCAACTCACCTGAATATAAAATTATTTTAAATATAGAAAAATCTTCTTTTTTTTTTAATATCACAAATAAATGTCTTAAGTTAATTGATTATCAAATTACATTGTTAATCATGTATTTCTATTATAATAAGTTAAATAAATAGTTTAAAAGATGAATAGTGAATGTCAAAATGAATCATTTTATTTCAAGTCTCAGGGAACGTCAAATTAGAAACAAGAGGTCGAACAGGGAGAGGCGTTTAGTATGCACGAAGGGCGCCAAATCTTATTATTTAAAAAAAGAAAAAAAAATTAAAATAAGATAAACATAAACGAACAGGGCCAATCTTAGACCCTCTAAGGCCTAGTGGCGTAGCCAGAAAATTTTCATTGGGAGGGGGGGGTCAATACACAAAACAAAATATTTAGCGGGAATTTTTTTTTATTAAAACAAATAGACACTTCAAGAAATTGAAAAAAGAACATAATTAATGATTAAACATATGAAATACTAGATGCAAGGCCCGTCCTCGGCGGCCCTCTTCCTAGCCAGGGGGCTACGCTCCCTGGACCCCCTGCACCCCGCCCGCGCACTCGATCCTTTTCTACGCCCTCTGGACCCCCACCACCCACCTAGCAAGCCCACCCCCGTACCAAGAACCCGTGCCCCTAAATAAATGATTTCATAGCCGGATCAAGGTATTTTGCCAGGGGGCAGGGGACAAGCTTGAATTTACTAACGACCCAACTAAACCCAAATGATAAATATATACAAAAAATTAACAGCATTCTAAAATTGACACTTTTTAAAATTTGCCGGCGTGGGCACATGCCTCCTTTGACCACTTTCCTATAGATTCAGTGTCATGTGTCATGACCTCAAAGAGGGGGTCCAAGTACAACTGAATGTAAAGGGACCGGACGAATCATATTTTTTAAGGGGTAGTTAGATAAAAATTCTTTTTACCCTTCATAAAAAATCATCATAATATACTTATTCCATTATAAGGAGTTCTCTTCAGATTTTGGGACCCAGGCCCGAAATTTCATATGAGAGCTTTGTTAATATTATTTGCCTTAACCATTACTGCCTAACCCATTGACAAACAAAAATTAGTATAATGACTTTTATTAAAGTACATTAAATTTTCAGCAAAAAATCACATTTGGATGAAATCTCTAAAATCAAGGGTTTTCGAGTTATAAGAATTTAAATATATTTCCATATGTCTATAAGAATTGGAGCCCAATGAATTGTCCAAATAAATTTTTTGAATAAAAAAATAATGAATTCAGCTGATGACTCTGATTTCGATAAACACTTTCAGATTCATAGAGAATAATAGTCCCCTTTATATTAAACTAATTATTATTTCATAAAATCCTTTCTAGCTACTAAAATATTGATCAGAGCTAAGTAATGTTCATTATTTTAGGATATTGAATTATCATAATGATACTTTCTGAGAGTTTTTTTATAGGTTGAATATCTAGAGCGATAGAGTAGTGTTTACCTAATTTTTTACATACATTAGGGTAGTTAGATAATTAGTGTCTAACCATTTTTTTTATATAACTATCTTTTTAAAGAATATTTAATTTCCAACGGATAAGTTCACATAAGTGAAAGTCTAACATCAAAATACTTTACGAGTCAAAAGATATTCCAATATTATATTTAGAGTCCAGTTGGACTTGAATCACTAAGAAATGTCTCATAATATAAGAAAATAGCATTTTGATTAAGAATTTTGTAGTATAAAAGAAATTTAATGAAAAGATCCATTTTCTTATCTGCTTGGAGCGAATCAACTAGAAATGCCAAAAGGTTTTATTTTTTTACTTATTACACATAGTATCAAATCTTTTGCAATTTCATATCTGTGTCTTATTTCCTTTTATCTTTTATATAAAATATTTTTTATTAAAATAAACTTATTTTAAAGGGTGCTTTATTTGAAGCCTAATTTGAAAAAACTCTAATAATTAGGTTGAAATTATTTTTAAAAATATGAAATTAATAGATATTATAAAACAATTAATTATTAATCATGTACTTCAATTTTGAACCAAAACGGTTCAGTACTTTTTGAGAAAATGGTCAAAAACCATCTGTACTGTCTAAAAAACGATGTTTTTTGAGAGCAAGAGATGGTTTTTAAAAAAGTTAATAAAGTCATATGAAACTAAACATTGACTTGTGACATGGAGGTGAATTTTAAAATGTTTCTAAAACGGCCTTTCATAGGCGCGTTTCGGGGTTTTTGACCTTTTTCTCAAAAACTACTGAACCGATTTGCTTCAAAATTGAAGTAAATGATTAATAATTAATTGTTTTATAATATCTATTAATTTCATATTTTTAAAAAAATTTTCAACGGATTTATTAACGTTTTTTCAAATTAGACTTCAAATAAAGTACCCTTTAAAATTCAAATTTCCTAATAATAATTTTTTGATATAAAAGATAAATGAAAATAACACACTGATATAAATTTTCAATAGATTTGAATAAATATCTAATGAGAAAAAAATTAAAACCTATTGGCATTTCTACTTGATTCGCTCCCGGAGAGAAGAAATTAAATCTTTTCATACAATTTCTTTTAAACTACAAAATTCTCAATTTAAATGCTATTTTCTTATATTAAAAAGTTACTATGAACCTCAAGATAGATTAAAACGATAAAATAAAATTGATTTCTTTCTAATTTATAAAATTTTGTTCTTTTAAATCGAGAGGTTGTGTCGAGATCAGAGACACATTATTTGTTATTGATACCTATACTCCATTCACTCTACATAATTGGAATATCTTTTATCTCCTAAACTATTGATGTTACACTTTTCACTCATATGAACTTTTCTGTTGAAAATGAATTCTTCTTTAATAAAGGTCATTGTATAAATTTGTTTACCTCAAAGGGTTAGGATGTTATGGTCAAATTTATATGTAAAGTTGGATAAATATTTCTCTAACGTCTTAGATATTCTTCATAATAAAAAATTCTTATGAAGAAACATGTTTATAATTTAATTTACTAAAAGAGAGTTCATATCTAATTATATCTAATTAGTTGAGATGAGTATTTAAATATCTAGAGAGAATAAACATTAAAAATTGAATATTTTTTTTCTGAGTAAAGTAAAAATTATTTTACAAAAAAAAAAGCCGTTTTAGATAAATGATGCCCCTTAGATTGAAAGTCAAAATTTTTATTGAAATCCGTGTCATCAACCAAATTCCATATTTTTTGATTCAAAAAATTTCCTGGCCAATTCATTGGACTTGAATTTTTATATTGAAAAATATTTACATTTACATAACTCGTAAACTATTGATTTGAGACATTTCACTCATTTGAAATTTTCTGTTGGAAATAAATTCTTCTTTTATAAAGCAGGTCATTATATGAATTTTTGTTCCTCAAAGGGTTAGGCATTTATGGTGAAATTGATTATGATAAATACTCCCTATAAACTCATTGCTCCACATAGAAAAATCGAAACTCCATTATTACGAGGCAAATCTGATCTATTTCTCATTAAATTATTTCGATACTTCCAAAATTTGTCAATTCTAGTAAAAAGTTAGTTGATCTCTAATCGGATTACCGAAATTGAAAACTTGTGGTGTTAATCAGATGGCCGGCTGCTGCCCGTAGGAAAACTCCATAACTACGCCAATGGTTGCGATCACACCGTTTGAGTTACGTAACTAAATTTTGGGGTCGAAATACATAAAAAGACAATGATAATGAAGAAATTATATTGGGCAGCGACAGCGATAGTAAACATTTAATTTTTTTAAGTACATTGAAAACGAAACTTACTTAGTTAAATTAGCTAATAACTAAGTGATAAATTTTTTAAATTTCACAACAGTTAAATACAACATTTCTAAATTGACAATTCATATTCTAGAGAAAGTTTTTCAAATATAAACCTAAAATTTGGAGTATTCTAGGATATTTTTTGAGTACCAATTTTCAGCTCATTAACTAAAACCTTTCAAGATTAGCATTTTGTACTCCCAGGAAACGTTTTGAGGTAAAAAGCTAAAATTTGGTGTTTTCTTAGATATTTGTATACCCATTTAGAGCTCATTATCTAAAATCTTCCAATATTGGCCTTGTACTCTCAAAAATGTTTTCAGGTAAAAAGTTAAAATTTGGTGAATTCTAAGATATTTTCGAACCAATTATCAGCTCATTTGCTAAAACTTTCATTTTCTATTCTCAGGAAACGTTTACAAGTAAAAAGGTAAAACTTGGTGCATTTTAAGATATTTGAGTATCAATTTTCGGCTCATTAACTAAAATCATTAAAGACTGTAATTTAATACTTTCAGGAAATGTTTTCAGATATAAGATTAAAATTTGGAGTATTGTAATGTGAAAATACATATATGCGTACCCATTTTCAGCTCATTAACTAAAAACTTTCAAGATTGGCATTCTGTACTCACATAAAACGTTTTTGGGTAAAAAAATAAAATTATAAAATAGTTTCGTACCAATTTTCACCTCATTAAATAAAACCATTAAAGAATGGCAATTTATAATGTCAGGAAAAGTTTTTAGGTATAAGATTAAAATTTGGTGCATTGTAATGTAAAAATACATATTATTTGTGTACCAATTTTCAGCACATCAGGTAAAAATAAAACAATTTATAGCATATGAAATTAATCTGTATCTTATATATCGATAATTATTTTTCACGTGATTGATATTTTTTTACTAGAATAAATAAAAAATAAATTCGAAATTTTCGAAAAAAACATTTTTTTCAAACAAATCCGCCAACACGTCACTTGCACTTGTTTGATTTCTTTATAAAGTTAGAAAGAGAAAGAAAAACCTTATATCGCCCTTTCTTTCGCCCTATGATTGGGATTTTATATGAATATATATGTCCAAGTTTTCATTTTTTATTCTTTCATTTCTCGTGGATAATCGAAACTCGAATGTCCATTTGAAACAATTGAAATCCGCCCTATGCAAATTCCCTATTGAAAATATCTATCATCTATTTATAGGAATGACGAAAAGAGTCACAACCAGTCGATCATCCTCTTTTCTATGTTAATTCGCATTTACCACCATAAAAATTGATATGTTAATATTTTTTATAGTGTCATATCTTGGTCAACATTTAAACTAATTAATCCTTTTGTTCTAATAAACTCCCTTAAAGAGACACATTTTTCTAAACATAATAATGATTTTTTTTTCAAAAAATTCTTATAAATAATATTGTTTTCTTTACTTGAAATTTCCTTATTTTCATCTGGTCATTTTAATAACATCTATTCTCATTTCAATTAAATAAATAAAAAAAAAAAAAAAAAAATACTACACTATGGGTATATATTTCTAAACGAGGTAATTTTCTAACAAAAAAAATATACGAATATTATTGAGTAAAGTTGAAAGATACAATGTTATAATATGCCTGATACAGTAATAATTGTTTGTAATATTACAATACATGTATAAAAATTAAAGCCCAATTAATCGTACAAATAATTTTTTTGATTAAAAAAATAATGAATTCAGCTGATGACTCGGATTTCGATAAACACTTTCAGATTCATAGACAACAGTCCACTTTATATTAAACCAATTATAATTTCATAAAATCCTTTCTAGCTACTAAAATATTGATCAGAGCTAAGTAATGTTCATTATTTTAGGATATTGAATTATCATAATGATACTTTCTGAGAGTTTTTTTTATAAGTTGAATATCTAGAGCGATAGAGAAGTGTTTATCTAATTTTTTAAATAAATTTCACCATTACTGCCTAACCATTTTTGTTTTATATAAGTATCTTTTTAAAGAATATTTAATTTCCAACGGAAAAGTTCATATAAGTGAAAGTCTAACATCAATACTTTACGAGTCAAAAGATATTCCAATATTATATTTAGAGTCCAGTTGGACTTGAATCACTTAAGAAATGTCTCAGATCGGGCGACACATTCACTAGATTTAATAGACCAAAAGAATTATAAATAAGAAAGATCTCGGTCTTATTTAATCGATTTCATCTCTCTGGTGGTTCACAGTACTTTTGTAATATAAGAAAATAACATTTTGATTAAGAATTTTGTAGTATAAAAGAAATTTAATGAAAAGATCCATTTTCTTATCTGCTTGGAGCGAATCAACTAGAAATGCCAAAAGGTTTTATTTTTTTACTTATTACACATAGTATCAAATCTTTTGCAATTTCATATCTGTGTCTTATTTCCTTTTATCTTTTATATAAAATATTTTTTATTAAAATAAACTTATTTTAAAGGGTGCTTTATTTGAAGCCTAATTTGAAAAAACTCTAATAATTAGGTTGAAATTATTTTTAAAAATATGAAATTAATAGATATTATAAAACAATTAATTATTAATCATGTACTTCAATTTTGAACCAAAACGGTTCAGTACTTTTTGAGAAAATGGTCAAAAACCATCTGTACTGTCTAAAAAACGATGTTTTTTGAGAGCAAGAGATGGTTTTTAAAAAAGTTAATAAAGTCATATGAAACTAAACATTGACTTGTGACATGGAGGTGAATTTTAAAATGTTTCTAAAACGGCCTTTCATAGGCGCGTTTCGGGGTTTTTGACCTTTTTCTCAAAAACTACTGAACCGATTTGCTTCAAAATTGAAGTAAATGATTAATAATTAATTGTTTTATAATATCTATTAATTTCATATTTTTAAAAAAATTTTCAACGGATTTATTAACGTTTTTTCAAATTAGACTTCAAATAAAGTACCCTTTAAAATTCAAATTTCCTAATAATAATTTTTTGATATAAAAGATAAATGAAAATAACACACTGATATAAATTTTCAATAGATTTGAATAAATATCTAATGAGAAAAAAATTAAAACCTATTGGCATTTCTACTTGATTCGCTCCCGGAGAGAAGAAATTAAATCTTTTCATACAATTTCTTTTAAACTACAAAATTCTCAATTTAAATGCTATTTTCTTATATTAAAAAGTTACTATGAACCTCAAGATAGATTAAAACGATAAAATAAAATTGATTTCTTTCTAATTTATAAAATTTTGTTCTTTTAAATCGAGAGGTTGTGTCGAGATCAGAGACACATTATTTGTTATTGATACCTATACTCCATTCACTCTACATAATTGGAATATCTTTTATCTCCTAAACTATTGATGTTACACTTTTCACTCATATGAACTTTTCTGTTGAAAATGAATTCTTCTTTAATAAAGGTCATTGTATAAATTTGTTTACCTCAAAGGGTTAGGATGTTATGGTCAAATTTATATGTAAAGTTGGATAAATATTTCTCTAACGTCTTAGATATTCTTCATAATAAAAAATTCTTATGAAGAAACATGTTTATAATTTAATTTACTAAAAGAGAGTTCATATCTAATTATATCTAATTAGTTGAGATGAGTATTTAAATATCTAGAGAGAATAAACATTAAAAATTGAATATTTTTTTCTGAGTAAAGTAAAAATTATTTTACAAAAAAAAAAAGCCGTTTTAGATAAATGATGCCCCTTAGATTGAAAGTCAAAATTTTTATTGAAATCCGTGTCATCAACCAAATTCCATATTTTTTGATTCAAAAAATTTCCTGGCCAATTCATTGGACTTGAATTTTTATATTGAAAAATATTTACATTTACATAACTCGTAAACTATTGATTTGAGACATTTCACTCATTTGAAATTTTCTGTTGGAAATAAATTCTTCTTTTATAAAGCAGGTCATTATATGAATTTTTGTTCCTCAAAGGGTTAGGCATTTATGAAATCCGTGTCATCAACCAAATTCCATATTTTTTAAATAAAAAAATATACCTAGCCAATTCCATTGGGCTTGAATTTTTATATTGAAAAAATATTTACATTTACATAACCCGTAAACTATTGATTTTAGACATTTCTGTCATATGAACTTTTCGTTTGCAAATTAATTTTTCTTCAATAAAGGTCATCAAATAAATTTTTGTTCTAAAAGGGTTAGGCAGTTATGGTGAAATTTGAAAGTTGGATAAATACTACTCAATCGTTCTAGAGTCCAGACTCTAGACCTATAAAAAAACTAGTATCACTTTGATATTTTAATTTCCTAAAAGAAAGTTTATTATCTCTACTTAGCTTAGATTACGATTTAAGTCGCTAGAGACGTAGAGACGATTAAAATTTCATTTCAATTTCATTTCACATATTCCATGTATTTTGTTTTCATTAGTTCAATATTAAATTTTTTTTATAATATAACTTATTTCAGTAAATTAATTATATTTAAATTGAAGGAGCAATAAAAGAGTGTGTCTTCTGCTGAAATTATGAATTTTATTTATTTATAATTTATATTTATATTATTTATATTTATAATTTATATTTATATTATTTATATTTATAATTTATAATTCCAGCAGAAGACACACTCTTTTATTGTCTCCTTAAATATATAAAAATTCTGCTACTCTCGGCACAAAAACTTGCAATTTTATATTTAAATTAATTAGGCAACTCATTTAAATAAATATTTATTTACTATAGAATTACGATTAAACACATATTAATTTATTTAATATTTAAGCCTTATTTCGTAATGGATTACAGAACAAACATTAGATAATATTAAGAAATTAAGATATAGATATAATTTATTGAGCCGAAGAATAGCTGGTGATCTGCTAGCTGGTATATAAATATAATCTGCTAGAAAATGATTCTTTGTCGTTCTAATCTTAAGGATAATTATAGTAATCAGTAGAGATTGTGGCCTTGGTGCAAGGTGAAACATCTTTATGATAGGTATAGTATAAAGTATTATATAGGATTCATTAATGTGAGGAATTTTTTAGTCAGAATTCATATTAATCATTTATTTTTTATCCCCCCACCCCTCACTCATATTCGCCGTTGGATTATTTATTTTATTCAATTAATTATTTGATTAGTTCTCTACTCGGGTTAAGTAGTATCTCTTCATACATATAATATATTCGGCGGGCATCTAGCTGTCGAGGAGGCTTCTTGATTTTTTGACCCTGAACATTCGTGGGTTTTAAAATAATAATTTAAATTTGGGGAGGGTTATTTGCACCCCCCCCTCTCATAACACCTTAGCCATTTCTTATTTATCCTTAATTTCTAGGACCCTAAGGATGAAATCCAGCCCTTTACTATTTTTCTTAACTTCTGACTCGGTCGCCCTGTCTGCTTCTTCATCCTCCATAGTTATATCCATCGGAATATTCACACAGCTTCTTGAGAAATAGTCTCTTCCCTCCTAAAATTCAACTTCTCTGGTCTTTTGAGCTTAGATCTAAAATTTTTCGAAACATTCATGGAATGAATATTCATTCTCTATTTTAAGTAAGAGCCTTCTCAATTGATAAATTTCAAGTTTTTTATTTGAATTTTGAGATTTAATCATTTTAATTTTTTTTGAAATCTTCTTCACGCCCACAATTCAGCCTCCATAAGTCTAATTTGAGCTAACACTACTATCAGCTGCTACTTCACTAAGTTCCAAATTTAATTTACTTTTTTCAAGCGGATCCATGTTCCTAGACAGAAGGGAATATTGCAGCAATATTACATTGCAATATTAAACCTTGCAGGAACATTGCAGCAATATTCCTATGTCCGCTTCTTTTACATTGCAGCAACATTGCCGCAATGATAGCAGGAACATTGCATCAATATTGCCCCTACAATGTCACTGCAATATTGCCAATATTGTGCAAGGTTCGCAATATTGCTGCAATTTTCCAGTCTGTCTGGGTTTAGTTAAAATTATATAATATGGGAAGTGGAGGGAGCTTGTTTAGGGAAACAAAAATACGGGAAAGGTTATTTTATTAAATGATTACAGACTATATGTGATTAAATTGATTTATTTTCATTTTAAATAATTACATCAAATAAACTCATTCATATAGTTTATAATCAAAATTTTTATAAAAAATATTTTTTCTTGGTCATTTTAAAAAATAAATTTTTATAATTTATATCCAAATTCTTTTATCCATTTTAGGCCGTGTTTTGTATTATCTTCAGGTTTGTACTCAAGTCCAATCCAACCTTTATATTTTTCCTGTTCCAAGAGTTGAAAAATATACGGATAACCAATTTCTCCACATGTATTGGGCTCCCCTCTATAAGGGACTTGAGCAATCTGAATATGCCCAACCAAGGGTAACCATTGCTTGATGTTATTCGTTAGATTACCCTTAATTTGTTGCAAATGAAATATATCCATCATTAATTTTAAATTGGGACTTTTGATTCTTTCTAATAGATCAACAGCTCGATCATAGCAATTCATATAATATCCAGGCACGGAATATTTATTAATAGGCTCGATTAATCCCACAATATTTTCCTGTTCCAATACATTGACCGCCCAACGTAAATTCTTTTCATAAGCTTCATTATTTGCATCCGATACATTCGCTTTACCTGACATAATATGGATCAGTTTACAATCCAATTGTTTTGCATAATCAACGGCCAAATTGAAGCTTGTCTTGAATCGCTCTTGTTGTTCCGGTAGAGCTGCAAAACCGAGTTCTCCCTTTTGTAAATCCCCAGGGTCAACATTGATCAACACCTGTTCAAGCCCCAAGGTGTTTTTCTTTTTGATAATGTCAACCAAAGGCTGGTCATAAAGGAATGCACACTCAACACCTTTAAAACCACATTCGCTTGCTAGGGTGTATCGATCTAAAATAGAGACCGATTCTTGAAACATAAAAGACAAATTCGCACAAAATCGCAGCCCCATTTTTACTGTAGGTATATCACGAGTTTAATTTTTTTTTTCATTTGCAACTTATCTTATCATATTAACCTACCAATTTTAGAAAACTGAAATTATTTGAAATGTGAATTAAAAAATATAAAATATATAAAAAAAAACTAGCGAGTATATTATAAATTGGAAAAGCGACAAGGAATTTGACATGAAGCTCTGACTTTTATCTGTAGTAAATTTTAGACCTTCCCGGGAAAATTAAAAGGAGACCTTTAAAAAGCTGCCACTGTTGCAATGTGAAATATAATATTTTTTACTGAAATTGCTTTTCAAGCTAGAAATTTTAAAAATAGACTTCAAAAACTGAGCTATCGTTGATAAGAACTAAATTATGGGTCGATCAATACTAAACAATGACCCGTATCCAAGCACGGCGGAACGATCTTAAGCCAGGGGGTCAAAACTTGGAAAGTGATGTAGGCCTACGGGGGGGTCTGGAGAGTATAGAATACCCCCCAGTAAACGGGGGGTCTGCCTCCCACCCCCGGAAAATTTTGAAGCAAATTGGTGCAATTTATCCAATTTTTAAGCAGTTTGTAGCTGTGGTGTGATTGAAAACTGAAAGAAAAAAGAGTTCATATTTTTGTTTGTAGTTATAATGCTTGAGTTTAGGTTCAAAAGGTAATAAAATAAAACGAAATTAATTAGCAATATATACTTGTATTATTCTTAGCAAATATGAGTAATAAACTTAAGTAACTAGGAAAACGACCCGTTTGTTCATAAAAAAAGAAATGAATTAAGAAACTAGAGGTAACCGGTAATTAATGTTTAATAAATTGGACATGATCTTAAGACACTAAATTTTGTTTTAGGTTTTGTTAACGAAAGCAGATAATAGTATTTATTATTAACATTTATTTTACAACCAACAATTTGGCAACAAAGTTGTTTTTGGGTAAAGGAACGCTAAAATTTATTTCTTTAAGAAGTTCGCTGAACAAATTCCCAGGGGTCAGCTGACCCCCCTGACCCCACTGTCCGCCGTCCCTGTCCGTATCGTAGAGTGATGATCGAGTGTGATGACTTATTGTTGAGTTGTTGGCTGTAAATTGACCAGAACTGCATTCAAGACAAGATCGGTGGGGGGAGGGGGGGTTCTTACTGCTATTATTGTCAAATTATAAAAGGCTCTGCTTGATTATTTCAATTGAATATTTTTTCTTTTTAATATTTCATCGCTATCTTCGTTTATACAACAATCAGGGGTGTCATGGTGCGGGTGATACCACCTACAACAATACAATAGTATAATATCTTTGTTTTGATTAATCCTAATTACTTATTTAGTTCAAATAACAACAAGTGAAAACGGCACAAATCCCATGAAATCTAACATTTTGTTTGGACCTCTATTCGCAAACCCGTGGAGAGTTGTTACGGGCCCTGGGGCAAAATCAAACTAGCGGGGGCCTCTCAATTCTGGGTCAAATAAAAGTACTACATTTTTAAATTGGTAAAATATTTTATTATTAAACAAATAAATAAATCCATGACTTAATATGCTTTGTTATCTAATTTTGATATTTGTATTTATAATAAGTAATAGATTTTAGTAGTACAAAAATGTATATAATAGTGGTAGTGCCGGGGCAACCCCTTTCGGACTATCCCGGTGGTAAAATATTTTATTATTAAACAAATAAATAAATCCATGACTTAATATTCTTTGTTATCTAATTTTGATATTTGATATTTTTATTTATAATAAGTAATAGATTTTAGTAGTACACAAATTTATTTAACAGTGGTAGTGCCGGGGCAACCCCTTTCGGACTATCCCGCTCACCCTCTTGAAGGGCCACCCCTTCGCGGCTGAAGACCCTATTGGTCTAAACTGCCTTTGTAATTAGGGTTTCTGTATTGAAACAAAAGACACATTCTTTAATTTATTTCATATAATAATAACAAAAAATATAGTAATCTCGACCACATTATTTTTATTATTTTCTTAATTCTTTGAGTTCCAATAGTTGGCCAACCTGCCTCTAAGAATTTGCCATATTTTTAAATGTCAATTTTACTTGTTAAATTTTTTACCAAAATATCTTATTAATTTATTAGTAATGAAACTGTTAAAGCTTTTATTTTTGTGATTAATTTGATTAAAGTTTGAATTTTTATTTAAATCACACATAATTATTTATTGAAAACGAACAAATATGTCTGTGTTAGACATTTGTGAATCAATGAAGTTTTAAACCTACCTATCTTAAAGATAGTACTAATAATTAAATGTAAATTAAAAAATCATAAAATATAAATATGAAATATTCAAATCTATTCTTACAAAATTTAAGGAGATTTTCTTCCAATTCATTTAAAAAGCAATATTATATCACTTCTCCAATATTTTATGTTAACGCTGGTAAGTCTATCAAAGTAATAAAAATTTATTTATTTAGTCTTATCTTTATTAACTCATCATAGAAGAAACGTTGCTTATTTAAAAAGTTTTAAAGGAATTTCGACAGGACTATTCAACCTAGGTTTGGGAAGCACAAGGTCCGCTGATTGAATATCACTCTAAATAAACACTTTTGACAACGATTCCAAAACAAAAGATCCCATAGCTTGTTCTTATAAACATTAGTGCCTGGAGCACCGAGCGATGCTCGGTAACTTTTTGTCTCTAAATAGCTTAAGTTTCAAATTTCAAGGCTCTGCGACTTACCGAAGACGATATATGAATGACTTAAATATTTATTTGACAACACTCCTAATTTACACCCTCTTCCTTTATTTCAATCGGATTAAAATCTATACACGACTAATAATCAACTTCTGGTACTTCTATTATAGCCAAAATCTTGTGGTACTTCGTGAAGCCTCTAGATAGCTTAAGTTTCAAATTTCAAGTCTCTGCTACTTACCGAAGACGATATATGCACGATTAAAATATTTATTTTACGACATGACTAATTTACATATATATATATATATATATATATATATATATATATATATATATATATATATATATACAATAATAATAAATATAATATACAAGAATTGCTCATTTAATAATTTAAGATAAGATACATAGTTCACTCATATTAAATAACTGGTGTGCTGAAGCAATCAGAATGATGAATGCAACTTCATATTCAGAAAAATATATCATGAAGTATCCTGGTTCGAGACTGATTCTCGGCAAATATTTGCAGTTGCCTACTCTTAAAACGCAACGGCAAACTACCAAGAGTATAATTGCCTAGTCAACCTCTCCAAACTAGCAGTTCGGAACCGGCGTTAAAAAGTAGCTCCCTTATATCTGTGTAAAACACCTAAATACACTCAGCACAGGTATATGTGGAGAGGTGCCAAAACGTTAAGGAGACCTGATATGCCACTTAAAGAAGAAGAGATATATAAATTTAATTATTTTATAAATGTTTTATTTTTCAACTCAATGGGGGCCCCTCCTCCCTTGATTATGCCTATTCATCAAACTTCCAGACCTAAGTGTTCAAAAGTGACCTATCTAATTTTATCAATTTTATCTATATAAACTGCTACCTTGGCTTATAACACTATTTAAATAAAATGTTCAAAGTTTTTTATTCACTTATTAAAATAAATTTGGGCTTTTAAAAAAACAAAGTTTATTCCTTTTTTTTAATGATAATGATGAAAGAAGGAGTTACACCAAAAAAGGTGCAACCCCTAAAAGGCCTGGGCTGGCCCCTCCATCGTGAAAAGAAGAAGAAAGAATTTTATGGGTTGGGCGGGGGTCGAAGGTATCTGTGGATACGGGTCTTAAATAGCTGAAGGTTATAAGTCGCGGGAAAGATGGTGGCAGGGAGCGAGTTCCAGTCTCTGAAGGTCATAGGGATAAAAGAGTTGGCGAAAGCGCTTGTTCGACTTTTACCCAATTTGACAGCGAAGGGGTGCTGAGCGTTAGAAAACCGCGTGTTTCTCGTAAAGAGGGCATTAGGGGAGATAATTGATTTCAGCTCGACTGAACAGACACCGTGATAGTATCTGTAGTACAAGGAAAGGGCAGAAACGGTTCTTCGGTGAGCCAGGGAGTCGAGTGAGTTGGTTAGAGCCGGGTCTCCTATTAGTTTAATTGCTCGCTTCTGAATTGCATCCAGTGTAGCAAGAGAATGCTTGGAGGCACCCCTCCACAGATGAGATGAAATAATATATATGTATTTTTTATTTATAGATCCTCATATTGGACATCTCTACAGTGTACTTATAACAGATGCGATTCGTCGTTCAAAAAGCTTGCTTGGTGTACCTTGTCAACTTTTAACTGGTACAGATGAACATGGAATAAAAATTCAAAAAGCTGCTCTAAATGCCAAACAAGATCCAAAGGTTTATTGTGATACAATTTCACAAAGATATAAGGAATTATTTAAAATCGCTCAAGTAGATTATGATATTTTTATTAGAACATCTCAACAGAGACATATACAAACTGTTCATCATATATGGGTATAATTCTTGAACTTATTAAGTAATTTATTATTGAAAGGAAAGGAAAAAGGTCGAAGATCTCATTTAAGTAAAAATCTCAAATCCACGTAACTCTCTCAAACCATGTACTGATGAAAATTTTAAAAAAGTTTTACAGCGGTTTGAGTTTTTTCAAGATCTTCGACCTGATTTTTTCTTTTCTTAGAATAACAATAAGAAGACTGAATAGGGTGGAGCGAAAAAGCCCCCCCCCTCCCAAAAAAAATAATATTTGCTCAATTTATTAGGCCGTATGCGTAAAAGTTGCCACCTATAAGTGTAATCATGTGTGTGAAATTTGAACTTGCTACGATGCAATCTTAAGGTGCCCCTTTGCCACCACGAAAATTTGGGACTTTTTCAGATTTTTGCTTATAACTCGAAAACCATGGGTCCTACGGAAAATTTTACTCTTACCAAAATGAAAGAGCATAGAATTTTGCGTTGAATAACACACTGAAAAGTTAAAATCAGTTTAGCCGTTTAGCCACAATCGATCGTCAAATATAGGCAAGTATTACCAACTTTGCGTAAAAGTGAATTATTCTCATTATGTGATCACAAGAAACCAGTTTTCGAATTTTGGTGCTGACCCCCATAATAGTTGCCAATTGGCTAAAAATGATATTGGCAAAGTTTCATGTGAATTGGACAACGGTAACCCGTGCCGCAATAAGGTCGGATCATTCCTGTCTTGGAAAATTCTGGATATCTTCAAAACTAAAATTTTTAACAAAAAATTGGCTCAAATAAAACTTCAAGGCAACAAAATTTCTTAGAAAATGAGACAAGAATCAAGTTTCTAGGATGAGTGGTTTTCGTTTTATGAATGAAAAACTCGCAATTTTTTCAACATCATTGTGGCACGGGTTACCGTTGTGCAACTATGCCAATTGGTAATAATTCTGGGGATCAGCACCGCAAAAATTTGAAGAGATGTTTCTTGTGACCACCTAATGAACATAATTCACTTTGGTAAAAATTGCTTATTTTGACGATCGATTGTGGCTAAACGGCTGAAGCAATTTTAACTAATAAGTAGATTATTCGACGCGTAATGTTATGCTCTTTCATTTTGACAAGAGTAGAATTTTCTGTAGGACGCATGATTTTCGGGTTATAAGCAAAATATGAAAAAAGTCCACAATTTCCGTAGTTTTTTTTAGTCCCTCAAAAATTTAGCACCAGCCAGAAACCTTCGAAAACTCATATAACTTATATGTAGAGACCGGATTTTTATGCAGTAAAAACTGCCAAAATATGCCATAAAATATGAAGTTAAAAATGCTGAAATATGCAAGTAATATGCAGAATACGGTGAAATATGCAAATATATGCAGTAAAAAATGTCAAAATAATTTTTTTTATTCACTAAAAAATTAAAATTAAATACAAAAAGAGTATAATTTGAAGGAGTGCTATGAAAGAAATATTATTGTCACCGAGAGACACACTCTATTTAGACAGCACATCGGTAAAGTGTTAGTAGTGTTAGTGAGGGAGCCGAGTTTTAGCCGGTCGAAATTTTATATGCTAGCAAGGCTCGAACCCGGGCCTCCCGCTTGAACATCGTCATCAACTAATAAAATAATGCAAATATTTGACCGGTTATAATCTGATCTCTACATTAATTTACACAGAATTCCACATAGACATACGAACAATCAATGGCCAAAATCGGCTATATGTATTTATATATATTTCTTCATTTTTTTCATTCTTTCTCCGAAAATTTACTTTTAAAAAATCTGTATTTTGCGCGAAATGTACAATATTTGACAAAAAAATCCTTCAAATATGCAATTTTATGGCATATTACTCAAATATGCAGTATAACATTTAACCTACATAGATGCATGAATCGTATAGATAATTGATCCCCAGGGTCGTATGTGGCGGCAAACAAATTGCATAGGAATCCGGTCTCTACTTATTTGGAATGCTTAACGTCGATTAAAATTATTTCCAGCTTGTGCAATGTGCATTTTTATTGACCAGCGCGGCATTTTTCCGTGGTTTTCAGAAAGAAATAATCAGTCAGCGTCTAAAGTGCATTCACGACGAGCCGGCGTAATACACACTTGAAGGGGCACCTCAAGATATAATTTGATTTAGCTGAGATTTTGTATTATAAATAGACTTTGTACTAGGCAACTTTTCCGCATATGTTTCAAATTTTTGATTTTAGTTTTTTCACTCCACCCTACTGATCAACTCTACGAAACTTAATTTTTATTTACGAAATAAAAAATAAAACATATTTTATTCATATTTTTAGAATATATTAAAAGAAAGAGACTTTATATATGAAGGAAAATATTCTGGGTGGTATTCAGAAGCCGATGAATGTTTTTATTCTAATGAAGATATTCACGAAGTGAATGGAAAAAAAGTGGCCACAGAAACAGGAAGAATTGTAGAATGGTCTGAGGAAGAAAATTTTATTTTTCGTTTAAGTAAATGCCGGGATGATCTACTACATTGGCTAAAAGATGGTATGCAACTTAATCTATTATTTTATTATGAATCAATAGTTTCTATACTGCAACACTAGTAGTTAAATACCAGAGAGGGTAGATGTCATTCAAATACATATTATTATTCCCTTTAGTTAAGTTTAATTTATAAAAAAATTTATACAATTATTAAATTATAGGGTATAAAAGAGATAGTGTGACGTCATAATACAGGGGTTGCTCAATGAAAATGTGATAGAATGTGAAGGAGGGGGGTCTAAATCTTGAAACTTGTTTGACGTAATTTATGGACCATCCCCTACTACCTATGCATTATTAACAAAATATTCAGAGATTTATTAATTTGTAATTTTCAATTTTTGTTGGTGTCTAGAAATTTTGGGTTCCTGGCAAATTTCAATAGTGGAACCATCTACCACAGGGGTGTCCAATCTTATGGGTTCTTTGGGTCAGATTTGAAGAAAATAAATTGTCTCGGATTTCATCCAAAATATCATCATCATTGAGATACAGTCCTAAGACTGGTTTGACGCAACCACCCGTTTCCACTCGGTTTTGTCCCCCCCGCCAGCTGTTTGACCTCTCTAAATGTCTCGCATCCCATATCCCCAATAATTTGGTCGAAATATTTTGATCTGGGCCTTCCTCTTCCCCCTCCAAGATATCCCTAAGCAATCCTCCGTGTCTCAGTGTGTGCCCCATCATCTGACCTCTTCTCTTCCTCAGACTCTGCCACAAGGTTCTTCTTTCTCCGATTCTTCTTCATTTGTAATCCAAAATATACTTGTTAAAAAATATATTAAATGACTAATAATAATAATACCTATCCATTATGACAAATAAGCAAAAATAGCAAAGCATGGGGAAGGCATAATACATCATCTCCTCATTGGAGTTCAAAACATCAGGAAATCGCGACGGCTTTTCTCAAACTCCTCCTCTACTCATCCATACGACTCTTGGACTCTCTTGAAAGCACTCAACAACAACAACACTTAATCAAGTAGGCGTCATCTCGGTTCTCAACATCGAACATCTTGACATAGAACACCACCCAATCACATGACCACTAAACCTACTTTTGTCTATACCACTTGTATGTATAAGAAATATTTAAAAAATAAAAATCTATTGAAAATGAATGAAAAAAAATGCGTTTTGTAAATTTATTCTAGTAATATGAAAAATTTCTGTTTTTGTTTGTTTATGAAGCTATTCCCTTTACTTATCCTATTGTGATGAAGTTTTTACTGGCCTGTTATCCCTCCCCTGAGTGGGCTATTATGATCTCAAAACAGGGGTTGACCAGTGATTGTAAAAATAAATGAACCAAGTTGTGGTTACCAAATATTTATTATTTTTCTGGTCAAAATATTATTTTACTTCATATTTGTTTAAAAATATGGATTCTACAATACAAAACATACAAATGGGTGTAAAGATTTACCAACTCTCCCACAATATAGTTAGCCGCTGAACCCAGCTTTTGTAGATGATAATATATATTGAACTTATATAATAATTATTTAATTTATTTCAGAAAGAGTCATTCAACCACGAAGATTCCACCAGGAGCTTGTCAAATGGCTTATGAAAGATGAAGATACAACCAAAGATCTCTCTATTTCTAGACCAGTAAAGAGAGTCCAATGGGGAATTCCAGTTCCTGATCGGCCTGATCAGAATATCTATGTTTGGCTTGATGCACTCTGTAGTTATTTAACGGGAGCTGGATATCCAGAACCTAAGTGGAATGAAAATTGGCCGCCAGATGTTCAAATAATTGGCAAAGATATTCTCAAGTAATGCTAGTATTTTTTATTTTTATTTAAAGGTAGTTCTTTCACAAATGCAAAAATTCAAGAAGTGTTCGAAACTTGAAATATAAGTCATTAAAAGCATAATAAACAAACTATTAAAATTTAAAGACGAATTACCACACCAAACATGAAATAATTGCAATTAAAAATGAAATTTTTTACATTTGGTAGATTGGGAAAGGGTGGGAAAATGATAATTATTTTATTTTTTTCATTGAAGGACTTTCACCATCTTGATAAAAAACTAAGCGATTATTTTTAGTGGAGGGGATATAATGTCAATGGCTTAGAAACGATCCATTCATAAAGAGAATATAGTAGTGTAAAAAGTACAGTCACGTTAAAAAAAAGATAACCTAAAACTTTAGCACTGTTCATATTTATAGAGTGGTTACGAGGCTAAAACATTTTGTGTGAATTGTCGAGAAAGAACCTCCTTAATGTCAGTTTCAGTTAGGCATAGATGTCTTCTTTACAGTACAGCCACGTTAAAAAAACATAACCTAAAATTTTAGCACCGTTCATATTTATAGAGTGGTTACGAGACTAAAAACTTTTTGTGTGGATTGTCGCGAAAGAACTTCAAAAGTTTTATGCTTACAGTAAGTTTTATGTTTCTTTTTAGGTTTCACGCTGTATATTGGCCTGCATTTTTAATTGCTGCAGGTCTTCCTCCTCCCAAACAGCTTTTTGTTCATTCTCATTGGCTCAAAGATGGATCGAAAATGTCCAAAACGAAAGGAAATATTGTCAATCCTCTTGAAAAAATTCAAACCTATTCTATCAATGGATTGCGATATTTTCTACTTCGAGAGGGAGTTGCACATAGTGATGGAAGTAAGCTATTTGTCATTAATATTAAATTTTGTTGAGTTTCTAAGAGGACAAAGGATCAAATAAACACTCAGCACATTATCAATCGTGACGTTTCACTTTTAATCGATCCTTTTACAAAGAGAAACAAAGAGGTTGTCCTCTGCTTGATGCAAATAAACATACACACATATATATCGAAATTATATGTATATATATTAATTATTTGTTTTTTTAATTCTACCTGGCTAACCAGCTGAGAAAGAAGAAAAAAAAATTTCAATATCCACGCGATACTGGCCCTTGAAAAATAATATTTATAATTAAAAAGACTGATGATGAGGGCCAAGCCTTCGAAACTATAGTCTCAAACAAATAAATAATATATATACAGATATATAATTTTGATATATATGTCTGTATGTTTATTTGCATTAAGCACAGGACAACCTCTTTGATTCTCTTTATGAATCAACAACTCTGCTATTCTCGGCAAAATAAAAACTTTTCAATTCGATCCTTTTTACTTTATCCAATGCGAAGCATGGGGAAAGTATTGTAATCGGTCTTGTTTCTCTTACAAACCTATCATCATGAATTTTCGATCTGAATCGAGAAAATTATTAAATTTACTTATGATTTAAATATTGCTTAGGTGTTGAACTTTTTGATATTCGGTGGAGATCTCTTCTCTCATTTAAAATAAAAATTCTAGCCTCGAAATTTTTTCTTCCGTGGTTTTTTGTTTTTCTATATAAACTTAATACATTTATCCTTGCCTGTCTAGGATATTGAAAAATACTTGTAGAGGCCATTTTTTAGATTTAGATTTTCAGAAAATATTCAGACCATTTGGTCTGTCACATCTACACCGAATTTGAAGCTATTAAATAATCTAATTGTCTCCTTTAATTAAACGGGCATTTTCTCCATTTTCTACAGATGTATTGAACTTATAATCAGTACGTTTTATTTGGTTTAGTTTTGTAAATTGTGAGAGTACAATTATTTGAACGATATAATTTTGTTGAAGACAGGAGTGAAAACACACGATGTTTTGACATTTTTTCAGTTACTATTTTCAAATAAGCTTCTGGATCAATTTTCTAACTATAAAAATCTCACAAACTGTACTGGTTAATTGGACGACGTTCACAAATGATCAAAAACAACAAAATACTCATATATAAATGCATTATAAAACCAATTTGAACTTATGCTTTACAACTATGGGGCTCAGCTGCGAAATCAAATATTGACATCATTCAAAGATTTCAAAACAAAGTGATAAGAGCCAGAAGTCCCTGCAACTCCGCCATACAAAAAGACACACCAATCCCTACAGTATCAGAAGAAATAAGACAACTCCGCTACAAATACTTGAACAAATTAAATGACCACCCAAACGACTACGCAAAACAATTAATGACAACAACAATCTCAAAAAAACTTAAGAGACACAGACCTAATGACCTCCCTCGACGCTTCATTTGATCATGCCAGACCTTATACCTCTGTAAATATTATAAATAATTGTTATTGTAAATAGTTTAAAGTCAAAAAAGTTATATTCTTTATAACTGTTATTGTAAATAATTTCAAGTCAAAAAACTTAGATTTGATTTTTATTGTATATATGTAATTATCCAGAGAAAATGAAAAGTTCAATGGAATTTTTGATTTAAGTTATAATCTATTTCATGCCATTATTATTGTTTATCAAATAAATGTGCTTATTGCCTATATTAAATAGAGTAATAGAAAAAAAACAAGCTCTCAAAGAGTCAGGACCCAGAGCATGCGCGGATCCAGGGGGGGGGGCGACCCCCCCCAAAGCATTGGAGATCAACATTTTTTATATGTTTATTTAAAAAATATATATTTTTTTTATAACATTAAATTTTAAAATCGAAAATAAAGTTCTGTGGGGGAGGGGGGGGGGGGGCGTCTCTGACCCCCGTTTGGACAATTCGATCGCGACACACTTTCGAGATAAAAAGTAGATCTTATATACATCGGCCACCCCTAAACTATATAGTTCAATTGAACTAGTTCCATATAATAAACGAGCTATAAAAGAACTATTCCCTAAAAAGAACGATTTTCCCATCTCTATTAAAAATGTTGAAAAAGGAAATGAATTTAAAAATATAATGCTCTTTTTATTTAGTTTGAGATAGGATCCATTTTTCATTAAGGGGAGGGAGGGTAAAACTCAGTGGCTTTCCCCCCTCCCCCCAAAACAGAGGTCTGGATCCGCGCCTGACCCAGACAGGGCATCGCAATACTTCCACATTATATTCTATGAATATAAATGTTCAAGTAAAAATTAAACGGGGATAATTTTCTCCATTTTCTACAGAATCCAACTAAGAATCGGTACGTTTTATTTGGTTTAGTTTTGTAAATTGTCAGAGTACAATTATTTGAACGATATAATTTTGTTGAGAAGTCAGGAGAGAAAAGTCACGATGTTTTGACATTTTTTCTGCTACTATTTTCAAATATGCTTCTGGATTAATTTTCTAACTACAAAAATCTCTTTTTTTTAGATTATAGCGATGAGAAAGCAAAAAGAGTAATAAATTCCGAACTGGCGGATACTTTTGGAAATTTACTTAATCGTTGTTGTGGCAAAGGCATTAATCCTAAACAAGAATGGCCAATATGTTCATCCAAAGAAGTGGCTTCATTTAATGAAACGCCCCTCGGCAAAGAACTACTTCAAACTCTTGCTCAACTTCCTGGTAATTTGTTTAAAGATTACTAAATTTAATTATTATATTTAAACAGTTATTAAGAAAATTAGACAAGATTAATTTAATATAAAGGGATTTTTGGAGATAATAAATTTTTTTTTTGGTTATTTATGTCCATCGATTAAATTATTAACGTTGTTATAGGGAAATAAGGACTATATATTTTATGCAGATAATTTATATTTTATTTCCAACGTTTCGTCAACTTTGTTGACGTTTTCAGGGCTCAAATAGTTAACTTCCCTGCATATTTGTCATTTTTATAATTATTCTTTCTTAGTAATCATATCAATCATCAATATCAATCAGATGGAAATTTTTACTTTATTTCTTTTTGAGTTGACGAAACGTTGGCAATAAAATATAAATTATATGCATAAAAGATATAATCCTTATTTCCCTATAACAACTTTAATAATAATAAAAAATGTTTCACCTTGAACCAACACCTATCTCCTTAAGGGCCAGTTGTATGTCGGTTGGTAAAGTCTTTTGTAAAAGTTGACTAAGTGTAAAACCTTAGAATTCACATTGTGCCCGGCCAGATGGCCAATCAGATGACACGCACTTTCGATCTCGCCGGGCACAAGATGAATTCTAAGGTTTTACATTTTGTCAACTTTCACAAAGACTTTACCAACCAACATACAACTGACCCTAAAAGTTATTGACAGTTTACTTGACAGGGTAAGCGGATGTTAGGCTTTTTTACAAAGAAGATTCAAATATTATTTAGATCTTTATGTGGAAATATTTTTATTATTATAAAAGCCTAACATCTGTTTACCTTGGCAAGTAAATTCTCCAAAAATCACTTAATATTATATTTAAAATTTAAAATTTTATTGCTTTAATATATTTTGAGATAATTTTAATAATTAAATCATATTTTTAATTATTCATTGGATAATATTAGTATCGATATTATTATAGATGAGACAAAACAAACTTTTGTCGACGAATGATGTAGATATATAAAAATAATATTTTCTTTTTGATTTGCTTCTCATTCCCTAAATAATTTTGATTAAATTGATCAAATTATAGTAATCAACCATGTTTAGTTTAATTGTAGTTAAACAAATTTATTGATAAACAATACGTAATTACAGTACCATAATTTGGAAAATAATTTTTTCAATCGAATAATTCCAAAAAGGTCTCTTCTTTCTAATTTAAAATGACAATATTGTCTCAAACTTAATATATGGTATATGGTTCTGGTCTTGCTGATGGGAATCGATGGGGGGCTGTCAATTGAACATATTTTATTTTGCCTTAATTACTATGTCTATTATATATTATATGATTTATTTTATTCTAAGTTTTACTCCAAATTTGTCTGGGTTATATTTTAAGTTGTACTCTAAATATATCTTAATAAGTAAACTTTTGTTATCTGCTCTATGAGGCGAATCGCCTCAAAGCATCATTTAAAATAAATAAATAAATATAAATTTTATATTGGAGAATTGAGGGAAATGGAACCCAAGGATAATGAAAAGAACAAATACCGAATAAAATAATTTATTGGGAAAGGGTCAACGAAGGAAACTTGTAACTATTTTCTCTTCTTTAGAGAATGAAAATGGCGAGGGGTGAACCGCGATTGGAATTCGGTGTACATCGTCTTTGGAATTACTTTGGAATTCATTAGAAAATCTATTGTCATCTATTGTCTTCCACTTGGAAATGGAAGTAGGTGTACACGATTTTAGGTCGCGGTTCACCCCTCGCAAAATGATGTTCCGAACCCTGAAGAAAGAGGAAGGATCCTCCGAAACGTCAGTTTTTAGGAGAATAAAAATAACAAATAATAAATTATTTTATTTGGAATGTGTATTTTCCATTATTCTTGGGCTGCCTTTCCATCAATTCTTCGTTGACTTCTATCAGTTCGTCTCCTGAAAAAAATAATTCTAATAAATTTTTTATTTGTTTCAGCCTTGGTTCAAAATCATTTTTCAAATTTTGAATGGCATTATGCTTCGGACTCGATTATGAACTGTCTTCGAAAAGCAAACGCCCTTTTCGAATCAGAAAAACCTTGGACTCTAAGCCCTGATCATGAACGGGTCAGAACCCTTCTGCATATAACCTTGACAACATTAGTTACCTCCGGTTTGGCGCTTAAACCATTTATACCTGAATTAAGTGAGAGACTTTTTAAACGAGTGAATTTAATTAATGGTTCGCCTCAAACATGGGCGGAATTGCAAAATGTCAATTCCGGCAACTCTCAAGCGAGGACTTTTTCAACTGAAGATACACAACCCCTTTTTATGAGACTACAATCTCCTAAAGAGAATAAAGTTAAAAAAGTATCCAAAGTATCAAGATAATGTCAAGTTTAATTAAAGATATTGTAAAACAAAAACAGCGGCTATTTAATCTAAAAAATAACGCTAATTATATTAAAAAAAAAATTATTATATTGTGAAAATGAAAAATGTGATTTATATATCGTCGCCTTAGAGCAGTGTTTCCCAACATGGGGCCCACGCCCCACAGGGGGACAATTCGAAAATGGGCTAGACCTAGTGGTATGTATTTGTGTTTTATTTTTATTTATTTCAGTTTTAGAAGCATATAACACATTTTCCAGAAAAAATTTTAAAATGGAAAAAATATTGTTATGTTATTTTGTGGTGGGGAAAATTTGTCATATAGATTTAAATATGCATTTTTTTAGTCGACATTTACTCCACTTCATCTTAAATCTATTTATCTATCTATCTATAACTTTATTAATCATAATCGGCTTGAGCGACAACGCCGATGTGATCTTTTTAATTTTAAAACCCACTAATAGTTCATGACAAATAATATTTATTAATGGGGAAAAAAATTCTATTTAATGCTTCTGCTAAGAAATGACAAATTTCAAACACTGCTGGATGAAAGAAGAAGGAAGGATCTTGTTTGTTTTCTTCGTTAACCCTTTGAAACCCTGAATAAGGAGGGGGGAAGATCCTCCGAAACGTTCGTTTTAAAGGAAAGGGAGAAAACAATGGCAGTCCAATAAAAACATCTTATTTGGAAATAGAATAATTTTTTCTTCACCATCCTTGGGGTGCCTTCCATTACTTTTCAGCAAAAAATTTATTAAAATTAGGAAATTTAAATTATTAATTAAAACCCACTTCTGAGTCCAGCGGGATAACTGTCTGGACAGTAAGATGCGCGCCGAAGGCGGCTTTGCAGCTGGTATTTATATAAATAACAAAAAAAAATCTTTTATAAAAAATTTTACATAGAGGGCATAAGAATTTTAGAAAGGCTTAGGTGGGGCATGGCACAAAAAAGGTTGGGAAACACTGCCTTAGAGTGTAAACCTGCTAACTCACAACAAGAAAATGTTACAGGACAGAGAAAAAACAAACAAAATTTAATATTGTTGTTATGGAAAATACTATTTTTCACATTTTTTTTCTACAACTTACGATCGTAATTTTAAGTAGCAGTTTTGCTTGGGCGATGCTGCATCTCTTTTTCTTTCGAACGCTATTAATATGTCATATGATAAAAAAAATGGATTTAGCAGGTTTACACTCTAAGCCGACGACATGTAACACTGAACAATTGATTAATGTCAAAAAATTTATAAATATATATATACCTATATAAAAAGTTGACTAGTAATTGTAATAGATCCAAAACGGGCACCATCAATACATACCTACATTTTTTTGTGGTGAGCTTATTCAGGAGCTCCTGAGCTGTTTACTTAACTTAATAACGATCACAGATATAATAATTGAAACGTTGTCTTAATTTATATAATAAAAAATATTGAAAAGTACAATTATATATTTATTTTATTAAATTTAGATATTTACTTAATTCTAAAAAAAAAACATTTATATACATCATATGTTATATATTATATAATAAATAAGGATAATGAAAACACTGGAGAGACTGATGTTTATATTTATTTTTGTAGATGTATATTTGAAATGCATTATATTATTATTATATTAAGATAATAGATGTTATCGATATCAAAGTTAGTTGTATTTTAAAATTTATTAATTTATTTTAATGATATTGATGCGAGTATTTCACACCAAGAAGATGCAAATCCTCTAGGCCTGAATTGACCTCAACATCGTGAAAAGAAGGAGAAGAGGAAGGGATTTTAAGGGCTGGGGTTGAAGATACCTGTTGATGCGGGTCTAGAACATTATAATATTTATTTCATTAAAAATATATCAATTAAATTAAATTGTTAAGTAATTTTATTTTAAAGATTAATTCTAGTTCTGTTTTTTACTACTTCCTACTTATTCTTTATATTCTCTTTATTTTTCCCCAATGGAATTGTTTAGAGCGTTTGAAGTTTCTACGTCACCAAATTGAATTTTTAATAGGTGTAATAGCTTTTGAAAATATTAGCCCTTATTAATTAATTAAAGAGAAATTATTCAGAGCTATCTTGTAATTTCTTGCTTATATCCGTATATTAAGGTAGTTCTTTCACAAATGCAAAAATTAAAGAAGTCTTTGAAACTTTGAAAATAAGTCATTAAAAGCATAATACACATACTGTTAAAATTTGAAGACGATTTATCACACCAAACATGAAATAATTGCAATTAAAAATGACATATTTAACAGTGGGTAGATAGAGAAAGGGTGGGAATATGATCATTATTTTATTTTTTTTCATTGAAGGACTTTTACCATCTTGATGAAAAACTAATATTTGTTAGAATAATATATTCGGAGTAACTTAAAAAAAAATTGAAATTATTTACCACGTAGTTTTGATAAAAAACAAAAAAACAAACATATTTGGGCGATTATTTTTAGTGGAGGGGATATAAGCACAATGGTTTGGAAACGATCCGACTAGTATGTGTGTATCCATATAGAGATTTCGTAATGTGAGTGGACAGTCACATTAAAAAAACATAACCTAAAATTTTAGTTCAGCTCATATTTATAGAGTGGTTACGAGGCTAAAACTTTTTGTGGGATTGTCGTGAAAGAACCTCCTTAATAGTAATATTAGTCAAAGCATTTGCGCTCACTGGTTAATTGATGTTTATTTAAGAAGTAGTTTAAATTCATATTTAATAAACATACAGGACTAATGTTAGGTGGTTTAACCGGTGTTAACATCAATATATTAAGAATTTTATAATCAGTATTAAGCCTACCAGAAACAAAGTATCATGGCTAGTCATAAATTCAGTCAATAATCCCATTTAAAGATTCATTTTTATATGATCAGTTTCTTTTGCAATTAATAATGAATTCTAGAATCCCGTTTATAGATCGCGTTTCTAAATTAAAATTGTTGTGTTTCACTTTAGACATTCTTCATAAAGTCCTCTGGACAGGGACTCTTGGTTTTCTTGCGCAAACCACACAGAATATTACAAAATGAGATGTAATTAATCATCGGTACTCCTTTAGGGGTGATGGTCGTCGGGGCGTCTTCCAATGCATACTCCACTTCTTGTTGGGTAAAACGGTCGCCCCATGTCATTAAATCGTGTTTAATTCTGTTCGAAAGAAAATAAATTATTTTTATAAAGCATTTTGAAGAGTATTTCAAATGGAATTTGTGAATATCGAAACCAAATTTCACACGTAGTTTTGGTCCATTGAGATTAAGAGGTGATTAGATTTAGAGGATATATATGCTATATATTTATGTTTTAATATTAAAAGTACACGATTTTTTAATTGGAGATCACTCACCTTTCTTCAGAAATATAACCGGAATTGTCATAATCCCATTGACTTAAAGCTTCGACTAAAATCTCTTCCGGATCCAATTCGATTGTTCTAAATCCCAAGAGTTCTACAAATGAATCAAAATCTAGAGGATTGGTTGCCTAAAAAATTGAAAAAATAAATAAATATTTTCTCTCTCTAAGGGAATCAAATTAATATATTTCTTAGTAGACCTCGGATAACATTGAAGTCATTTCGGAATCCGGGACATTCAATCTGCCCAGACTTAAAAATGTGTGCTTGAGATCATTGAAATCGATGATGCCGTCATGATTCAGATCGAATATTTCAAAAGCCTGCATTGATTAATAAAAAATAATTAATAAATAGAAATAGATTTCAAAATCCTGCAATTATTAAGGTAGTTGTTTCGCGACAATACTAGCAAAAAGTTAATGTTAGAGTATATAGAACAGACAATAAGGATTCATAATTCATAAGCCCAAAACTGTTTATGTTCCACTACTAGCCAATCCCGTGCTCTTTTGACAAATCTGACAACACTGTCAGAGCTTGTATGTATTTTATCATAGAAAAGTCAGATAAAGTACATTATAAGGGGGAGATTTATATAACAAAAAGTTCTTAATAAGCGATTGAAAGCTGTTGCGACAATGTCTGAAGCGAAAAAAACATCAAAAAAAGTACTAACGTTAACCCACTTTTTAGGTTAAATAAATGCGTTGTTGCCAGCTTGTTTTTAGTGTAAATTTTTCATTATTTATTCATTATTATCTCAGAAACTGTGTTGTAATTATGAATTAAAATTGTCTTAAAATATGTATTGGTTATTGTTTAATGTTGGTTTAGTTTTTTATAACAATGGTAAGAAGAGTTTCTAAATTATAATTAAATCTGTATGTAAACTTTCCGATATCCCGTATAGTGCAATGTATAAGAGTCTGAAAAACTCATCTTTTGAATTTAATATCTCCTGAACTATTTTGTTCATCAATTTCGTTTTGCCCCCAATCGATGCAGAAGTATTTAAATAATAATCTGTTTAAATTTCAAAAAAAAACCCTAAGAAAACCCATATGGTTAAGAAATAAATTAATAGTAATTAATAAATAGAGATAAAAATTTACTTCTCTCAGATCTCGCAATTTATTCTCATCCAAATCTTCTAAGACATGCTTTTTGTGCTCTTTTCTCGACGGTTTTCGAAATATCTTTTCTTCCTTTATTTGAGGCTCGGGAGTGATTGGAATTGGCTCTTCAACTGTTGTTTTAAACTGCGAAGTTTGTTTTAGAGAAGACTTCCGTCGTTCTTCGCCCGCGGGTTTATTCACTGCCGCTATTTCTTCCGGCTTTACAGATGACTTTCGTTTCCCTTCGCCTGGATCTTTACTTGATGAAGACAATTCCTCTGGTTTAACAGAAGACTTCCGCCGTTCTTCAACTGCGGCCGTCGACGGCGCCTCCTTCTCTTTCTCTTTTTTTGCCCCGTCCGATGTTTTCGCTACAGTCTTCTTCTTTTTCTAAACAAATAGATAAATTCCAAATTTATAAAAATAACAACTAATTATATTCAAACGCCTCCCAATCGACCACAAACCCAAAGATCGAAATAATTTTTTCTCTACCCCGGGGCACAATCACAACGAGGCGGCGTCGAAAGACAATTATAAATTAAACTAAATCAGGGAACGAAGAAAAGATTTTTTATTATAGACAAATGGATCTCCCGGGATTCGAACCCGTGATCTTCGCATGTGCGCTGCGATGCCTTCATAAGAGCCTTAGCTCTTATCCTCTTGGCCACTGATCCCTGAACTCAAGGTAATACCTAATTATTTTGATGTCCATCGATTAAATTAATAAAGTTGTTGTAGGGAAATAAGGACAATAGCTTATGGAAATAATTTTTATTTTTGCCAACCTTTCGTCAACTTTGTTGACTTCCTCAGGGCTCAAATAAATTAACTTCTTTGCATATTTGTCATTTTATCAATATTCCTTCTTAGCCATCATATCAGGCCAGTCATCAAACCAAAAAATAAAAATTATTTGCATAAGCTATTGTCCTAATACCTAATGTCTATATGAATTTGAAATTTCATTTTTTAATTAATCTTTAATCTCTTCCTCGTTCATTTTTGCATTTTGCAGCTCTGTAGTGGCCGGACTATTATTAAACTAATATATTCAAACGCCTCCGGCCACTACAGAGCTGCAAAAATGAACGAGGAAGAGATTAAAGAGTAAATCAAAATGAAATTCTAAATTCATATAGAACATAGGAATTAGGGTGAGTTCGAGGGATCAGTGGCCAAGAGGATAAGAACTAAGGCTCTTATGAAGGCATTGCAGGGCACATGCGAAGATTCCGGGTTCGAATCCCGGCTGATCCTTTTGTCTATAATAAAAAATCTTTTCTTCGTTCCCTAATTTAATAACAACTAATGTTTTTCCGAGGGGTGAGCCGCGACCTAATATCGCGTACACCTACTTCCACTTCCACTTTCATTTCCAACTAGAAGGATCAACAGATGTAGGGGCATTATCAAATTAATTCCAAAATAATTCCAAAGACGTGCACACCTAATTTCGACCCTCCTTTGTCACGGTGCGTCATATTTTCTAGGATCTCCTTAACAAATATAACGTCACAAAAGCTAGACCCCCACCCATAAACGATTTGTTGCTGACAAGTCAAGAAAAAAATAAAAATAAAATTGATTAAGTGCTAACGTCACGTTTCCTTAGAGTCCCCACTTGTCACATATCATCAAGCTAAACAATACCCCCCTCCTCTGGTTGCGAACGTATTATGAATGGCCCCAAAAATGAATAAAAAAAATGTGTATTTAAAAACCGCTCCCCTATCTTGATTATTAAACTTTTTCAAAAAAATTTCAAGAGGAGCTAGAATCTCTGTATACTAAGATATCACTTGGCGAAATAAATCCATGTCAACGGAAGCTAAAGTAAAATTATATAAGACGGTTTTCAGACCAATATGACTTCTCGAGCCGAAACTAGAGTGGAAATGTTAAAAATTAAACAAAAATTGAGAACTATTGATTGTGGTGAACCCAATTAGATAGATTACACAAGATGGGACAGTGGAAGAAACAGACATCAGAGTGCCAAATTCAGGACAAAATAAAATAGAAAGAAGCCCATGGGAAAAATGAAATGACCACATCGGAAGAGCTAGCGCAGAGAGACTATTGAGGATTGTTAGGGATGGAAGATCTGCCGCCAAGAGCAAGATCGCCGAATATGCGTATGTGTGCCGAGAGTTGGAGATGTGAGGCATGTGAAGAAAAACATGCAAATAGCCTATAATAAAATATGAAGAATAAAAAAGAAAAGAAAAAAGGAAATAAATGCCTTTTATTACAATACTTTGCTCAAACTAACACCCTCAAGATTCTGTATAGTAATAAGAAAAAAAGTGACTAAAAGATAAGCACTAGACTTTTAACAGTAGGATTTGGTACACCACATCTGAATAAACAAACTCTTTAAAATTGTCGTTCTCGTCTGTAGAAAAATCACTTTAATTAATATTCACTAAAAATAGGCCTTTGTTTGAAAAAGGAATGTTTAGGGAAAAATGAAAAGATTTAAAATAAAATAAAATAAATTAAAATAAAGTTTAACTGTGAAATAATATAAAAACCTACATAGCCGGTTCTAGCTCTTTTGTCAGTGGGGAGCAAACCCCCCAATACTATATAAAATAAGTATAGTATGATAAAAAATAGTAAATGGGTTATAATAAACAATCATATAGTTTTATAGCGTCAAGAATAATTCATTTAAATTATAAACCATTGTATTTATAAAATTACATTACCAAAAATTCCCCGCTTCGTAAAATTTGCCGCCGGGGGCACTTGCTCCCTTTTACCCCCCTCTAAATCCGTCTATGAAAACCTATAACACCCTTTAATTAAAATATAGAAGGGTGGTTTCTTGGAATCACTGAAGGAGTAGGGTAGTGGAAAGAAAACAAAGTGAAACAGAAGTCGATCTGGCTTAGAAATAAAGTCAGTTTTTTTTAAAGAAATAACAATTTTAATTTCCTTTTAAGGTAATTAAGAAACAAATAATTACCATCAAATTAAGCGGATATTTCACCATGAGAATCGATGCGATAAAAATCAATTTAGTGGACTTTGGGAAATAAATGACTTAATCGCAATAAATTTGATCAATTAAAAAGTAAATAAAAGAAATGAATTGTTAAACTTTTGTGATAGTTAAAGAAAAGAAAGATACAACGAAAGTAGGAACTTACCTTGGGTTCTGATGCTGGAGCGGGATTCGATTCGGACATTCTGCGCCGGATATCCTTCCAAGACTCGGAACCAACTCAGCCTGATGCATCCGATGGAGCCGCTCTTTTATATTTATGTTGTATATACATATTTCCAGGGGGACGGGGGACAGTGACGGAGACCGCACCCGTCGTCGTCATGTGAAGGCAACGAGGGGGTTGGACACACACACACACACACACTCACACCTGTCAAGTGAAAATGTCCACGATTAATAGCCGACATCCGATGCCATCAGCGACCTTCTCAGGAACCTAAAAACGACACCAAAACACCAGAACAAATTCAATCATTTATAGATTATTGCAAAATAGTACATACACCACCGAACTCTTATCCAGAATTGATTAAAATTAGGATAATCGTTTTTTTTTTTTTTTTTTTTTTTTTTTTTTAGAAAACTATTCGACAGGTCAGTATCACGAGCAAGATGATTCAAAATTATATTTATATTTTTATTAAAGTAAATAGTAAACAAGTAGACAATTTTAGTTTAATGACATTAACACATGCGAATCTGAATTTATTGCTATCAGGGATTTTACTAAAACATCGCATACAATATTTCTTACATGGACGTAAAGTGGGAGATACTACTACTACTAGGGTGCTCCTTATTTTGGATATTTTCGAATATTTACACTGACAGGGGCTCATATAGGTAGAAATAAATAAAAAAAAATATTCCCTAAGTTTCAAGTCTCTATCTCAATTTTAACCTAGTCTACAGCGATTAAGTTTCCCATCTAAATAACATGGGGGTTTTGGCATTGAACGATCAATTTTTAATTCCGGCCAAAGTAATGGTTCAAAAAATTTGAAACTCTGTAAACTTTATCCTTATAATAGTAGCTATCCCGCAGAATTTTTACAGATTTTTAGCTATTATAATTTTGTAGTCTATAACTTACTATTGCTAAGATATGGTCGCCTTAGAGTGTAAACCTGCTAACTCACAACAAGGAAATTTTACAGAGCAGAGAAAAACAAACAAAATGTAATATTGTTGTAATGGAAAGAAACTATTTTTCACATTTTTTTCTACAACTTACGATCGTAATTTTAAGTAGCAGTTTTACTTGGACGATGCTACCAACTCTTTTTCTTTCGAACGGTATTAATATGTCATATACCTATGGTAAAAAGTGGATTTAGCAGGTTTACACTCTAAGGCGATGATATAGCAGTATTTTATCTAGACGTAACTTCAAAATTGTAATAGCTAAAAATCTGTAAAAATTTTGAAGCATAGCTACTATTATAAGTTATAGACTACAAAATTATAATAGCTAAAAATCTGTAAAAATTCTGCGGGATAGCTACTATTATAAGGATAACGTTTACAGAGTTTCAAATTTTTTGAACCATTACTTTGGCCGGAATAAAAAATTGATCATTCAATGCAAAAAATCCCCATGTTAGATGGGAAACTTAATCGGTGTGTAGCACTAGGTTAAAATTGAGATAGAGCCTTGAAACTTGGGGGGTATTTTTCAAAACTTACCTCTGCTAATTATTTAGTTGTGTTTAGTGATAACATTCGACTCTCACTTAAATAATAGTATTGATAAGTGAAAGTCGAGTGTTATGCTATAAACACGGTTAACTATTTAGTAGTGATCAGTGAAAGTCGAATTGTGTGCTGTAATCACGGTTAAGTAATTAGTGACGATTAGTGAAAATAGTATAACGTACATTGCTAATCCGATTAAGATTATCTCGGAAAATAAGCTAAGAATAGCTTGCACTAATTGCTCTCGAAGGGTATATAAGGGGGGAGATAGGGACAATGGATGGGTATATTAGGGGGGGGAGAAAGGGGCAGTAAGGTATATAAGGAGGAAAGTGATAGGGAGATTGCGCAGTGAGTCTCAGGCAGTGACGGATGAAATATCGATTGTGAATATTACAATATGGCCTCCCAACCTTCATCCACCCTCTTAACTGACTCAACCCCTCACTAAAAGACCCCTTCCCGTCTAAACAACTCTTCATCCCTTATATTAATTATATGTATAGAATTAGAAAAAATAATGTCCTATCCCTAATCCTATCCAAATTTGATCCTGTGTTCACAAATCTTATTCCTTTGAATGTATTGTATGTATTGTAAGTATATTTATTCCTGTGCGCGAGTGTCAGAGTGTTCCTGTGGGGTCACAGTATTCCAGGTCCAGGCCTGAGACGTTAGCTCTTAAGGTAAGATATCTTTATAATAATCTATTCTTATAATTAAATAAATAACAAATACTATAAATTTTGCAATTTAATTTTTTTGATTTTTTTTTCACAAAATTAAACATAATTTTATTGCTAATATTTCTATAAATAATAATTTTAAATTCATTATATAATTTTACTAATATCATGTTTTTTATTTTTTCAGGTAGGTGCTAGCCCAACTAATACTAACTTTTTAGGTTAAGTATTCAATTTTCTCATTTCGTGGAAAATCAAATCCTTTTATCTTTTCCATCTTGTGTCCATTTTACCTTTAATTTCCAACTTTCTCCATCTGGAATCGAATCGAGAGCATATTTTTTCTTGTGCGCGAGTATGTGTTCCTGAAGGATTAGAGTTATTCCAGGCTTAGACACGAGACGTTGGCTGTTAAGGTAAGATATTTATTTAATTCTGAATATTTTGATAAAAATTAATTTAAATTCACTATATTATTTTACTAATATCATTTTTTTCATTTTTCAGGTAGGTGCTCGTCCTACTAATAGTAACATTTAGATTCAGTAGAAATAAATAAATAAATTAAAAAGAATCCCCTCTGATATCGCAATATAACAATATTTCTACTTAAATCCTAAAATTTGTCCTAAAAATTAAATTTTTTCTCTTTTAAAATAAAAAAACTTAAAATTTTATTTATACTAAATTATTTTTAATATTTGGGTAACGGGTAGGTGTGTACTTCTTAGCTATATATTATAGATAAATAAGTACAGACCTACTTCAGGAGCTGGCCTTCCTGCCCTCGTGAGCTCATGATTCTTTTATCCAAATAATCATGTCCTATCCCTAATCCTCTCCCAATCTACTCCATTTTATCCCAAATCATTATTCCTTCGAAACCGAAATGCTTCGCGAGTATATTTTTAATTGTGCGGGAATCTGTGTGTGTGTGTCCCTGTGGAGTCATACATTCCAGGACTATGCACGAGACGTTGGCTGTTAAGGTAATATATCTATTTAATACTATATTTTTATAATTAAATAAATAAGAAATATTCTAAATATTTCATATTAATTTTTTCAAAATTTTCTACAAAAATCAACTAAAATAGATAATATATTAAATATAATTTTATTGCGAATATTTGTATAAAAATACTTTAAATTCATTATATTATTTTACTAATAATATTTGTTTTTCTGTTTTCAGGTAGGTGCACGTCCCTACTATAATACTAACATTTAGTAAGTGTGTTCCTTGGAGTCAGCATTCCAGGTCCATTCGCGCAGACGTTGACTGCTAAGGTAAGATAACTTTTTAATACCTACCTACTGTATTATTATAATGAAATAATTAAGAAATACCTATTCTAAATTTTTGATATTTCTATTTTCGAGTTTTTCTAAAAAGATCACATAAAATAAATAAAAATAAAATAAAATAATATTTTAATATTTATATAAAAAAATACTTGAATGTAACTATATTATTTTACTAATATTATTATTTTTCTTTTTTCAGGTAGGTGTTCGTCCTACTAATACTAACATTTAAATTAAGTATTTGATTTTCCTATTTCTGGAAAATCAAATCATCCTCCCATTTTACCTTAAATTCCTTGCTTTTTCCATCTCGTATCGAATCGCGAGTATATTTTTTATTGTGCGCGAATGTGTGAGTGTTCTTGTGGAGTTAGCATCCCAGGACCAGGCACCAGACTTTGGCATTTAAGGTAATAAATCTATTTAATACTCAATTTTTATAATGAAATTCAAAATACCCTAAATTTTTTATAATAATTTTTTCAAGTTTTTAAAAAGACATCAAATAAAATATAAAATGTTTTAATTAATATAAATTTTTGTAAATATATTAATAAAAATTACTTTAAATTCACTTTAATATTTTACTAATATCATGTTTTTCTTTTTCAGGTAGGTGCTCGTCCTACTAATACTACCATTTAGATATAGTAGAAATAAATAAATAAATTAAAATGGCTGATATCGAAATATAAATATATTTCTACTTAAATCCTTGAATTTGTCGTAAAAATTAAATTTTTTCTCTTTTAAAATATAAAACTTAAAATTTTATTTAAACTAAATTATTTTTAATACTTGGGTAATGGGTAGGTGTGTACTTCTTAGATATATATTATAGATAAATAAGTACAGACCTACTTCAGGTGCTGGCCTTCCTGCCCTCGTGAGCTCATGATTCTTTTATCCAAAGAATCATGTCCTATCTCTAATCCTCTCCCAATTTACTCCGTGTTATCTCAAATTCTTATTCCTTCGAATCCGAAATGTTTCGCGAATTTATTTTTAATTGTGCGGGAGTGTGTGTATGTGTGTGTGTCCCTGTGGAGTCATCATTCCAGGACCATGCACGAGACGTTAGCTGTTAAGGTAATATATCTTTTTAATACTCTATTCTTATAATTAAATAAATAAGAAATATTCTAAATTTTTCATATTAATTTTTTCAAAATTTTTTATAAAAATCAACTAAAATAGATAATAATATATTAAATATAATTTTATTGTGAATATTTGTATAAAAATACTTTAAACTCATTATATTATTTTACTAATAATATTTGTTTTTCTGTTTTCAGGTAGGTGCACGTCCTACTAATACATTTAGTGTGAGTGTGTTCCTGTGGAGTCAGCATTCCAGGTCCATTCGCGCGACTTTGGCTGTTAAGGTAAGATATCTTTTTAATACCTAGCTACTGTATTATTATAATGAAATAATTAAGACATACCTATTCTAAATTTTTGATATTTCTACTTTCGAGTTTTTCTAAAAAGATCACATAAAATAAATAAAAATAAAATAAAATAATATTTTAATATTTATATAAAAAAATACTTGAATGTAACTATATTATTTTACTAATATTATATTTATCTTTTTTCAGGTAGGTGCTCGTCCTACTAACACTAACATTTAGATTAAGTATTTGATTTTCTTATTTTCTGGAAAGTCAAATCCTTTATCTTTTCCGTCTTGAATCCATTTATCTTTAATTTCCCATTCTTCCCATCTCAAATCGAATTGCGAGTATAATTTTACTTGTTCGAGAGTGTATGTGGGTGTGTTCGTGTGGAGTCAGCATTCTAGACCCATGCACGAGATGTTGGCTGTTAAGGTAATATAACTTTTAAATACCTACCTACTGTATTATTATAATGAAATAATTAAGAATTACCTATTCTAAATTTTTGATATTTCTAAAACTATCACATAAAATAAATAATATATGAAATAAAATATTATTGCAAATATTTATTTAAAAAATACTTTAATGTTACTATATTATTTTACTAATATCATTGTTTTTTCTTTTTTCAGGTAGGTTTTCGTCTTATTAATATTAACATTTAGACTTAGTAGGTATAAATTAATTAATTAATTAAAACTAAAAATTGTATAGGTATATACAATTTTGTAATCTTTTCATGTTTTCCTAAATTTAATTTTATATATTGGTTTGCAGTCAATTTTGCCTTTATATTTTCAGTTTAATAAAATTATTTCACATGGATAGGTAATAAAATTTCAATTTTGGTAAAAAAAATAACATTCAATAGTAAATAAATAAATAATTCACTTTTAAAAATAATCCCCTAATAGTAATACGAGATATCATTATTCCCCTCTCTAAACTTCAATCTATTTTCTGTTTTTGATCTAATGCATGAATCAATTTCGATCAAACTTTTTCTTATCCTCAGCTACTACACTCAGATCTACAAATTTTGTATATTATTTTTTTAAATACAAATATTTGTCGAAATTTTTATACAAAATGTCGAATGTTTAGAGACTTTGATTAGACACAAATTGCAGTATTGGAGACATTGTATTTGTTTCGGAAAAAGTCTTTCAACGATTTACGGGGCATTTTATCTCAAGTGTAGACGTATTTTTTAACAAATACCGTGTCTCCTATTTGTTTCAAAACACGTCTAGCCTTGAGAGATAGTTTGAGTATAATGTTCATTATTTTTATCTTTCAAATTTCAAATTGTATTTCTGAGTGTATTAGACATTTGAAAATAAAGAAAATATTTTAAATTTTTAAATTAATTCTCTATGAGTATATTATGTAATTTTCGATCAAAATTATATTCCTTTAATTATTATTTATTTATCTATCCATGTGGGGGGTGGTGGCAGCTGCCTACTCGTGGTGCCACTGTTCTTGCTAAACAGCTGTCTATGTCTCAACATCTAAACTATTGAGGCATAATCATATATAATAAATACATTTGCATAATTTTTACAAATTCTACACATTCCCATTAATGAAAATCAATTTCGAAAACTCAAATATATACTATCACAATTACATATAATTTCCCTTTTTGTAGTAAGGGTAAAAATATATGCATTTTACAAAAATATCATAAAAAATACTTGTTTAAATTCATAACTAAAATTCAATCAAAATTTATGCAAATAATAGTTAATTATTATATATGAAATTTGAAATATTTATATTCGTCTGAAAATACAAAGGAATCTTTCCACCTCTTTGTCTCTAAGAATTTTCTAGTATAATAATTTAATAAGTAGATAATAATTACAATGGTTAACTGCATATTATTATTTTCTAAATTAAATGGTTATTGAAATAAAAATTCGCAAAAATTATTATTTAAAAAAATTTAGAGATTCCGAATAATAATTCCATTCCCGGATTACAGGTTACATATTTGAAATTAATTCTAGATGTTGAATAAAATATTAATATCTGTATAACGGGTAGGTCTGTACTTCTTTGTTCTTATAGAGCAGTGTTTTTCAACGCGTGGGTCGCGAAACCTCAGTAAAAAAGAAAAAAAAACCTTAAAAATATATTTTTATTAAGAAAATGTTAATTAAAGGACATTTCTAGGATAATAATAGTCCTAATAACTTTTTGTTTTATTTTCTATTTTCTCATACTATATATTTTTTAACAAGAGATAAAGACACATGGCTTGCTTGGCCACAGGGGCAATGTAACTGAAAAGGTTAGGAAAAACCCACTTCTCTAAAAAGGAGTATTTTTATCTTATTTTGCTTCAATTATTATTGTTTCTATTAGTATTTCTAAATTCTTAATTAAAATGAATAATTTAAATTTACTAATGTTGTAAATTATTGGATAAAAAAATACTTGGTAGGTTTCACATTAAGATACTTAAAAATAAAACAAATTTATTTTGGAGAGACTTTAATCTCGATATATATATTTTCGTTTTATTTTAATATCTTAATGTGAAACCTACCAAGTATTTTTTATCCAATAATTTAAAAAATGTTTCACCAAGTACCAAGACCAAATTCCTTAAAAACTACTAATGTTGTAATTTGGATCAGGGCCGAAGTAACGGCGAGGCGTTTGGCGATGTAATCGATGTAAAAATATGCCTGTTATAGGCACTTTATTTAAAATGTTTCACCAAGAACCCACACCATTCTCCATTAACAAAACTTAATTGTGTATTTAGCCAATACCTAATTATAAAAATTAATAAAAATGTTGTACGGATTTGATATTTGTAACATAACGTAATACAACAAGCGGAGGGCAGGGGATTGCGAAATTTTTTTCATACTAAGGGGGTCGCGTCATGAAAAAGGTTGAAAAACACTGTTGTAGAGTAAAGCTTCGGGCCCTGACCTCCCTGCCCACGTGATTCTTTTATCAAGAGAAACATGTCCTATCCCTAACCTTAACCACATTTAATCCGTGTTATCTCAAATCTTTATTCCTTCGAAATCGAAATGTATCGCGTAAGGTAAAATATCTATGCAATTCTGGATTCTTATATTGAAATAAAACTCTAAATATTTCATGTTACTGGTAGACTAAAAAAAAAACTAACCTCGCAAGATGGGGGGGGGGGGAAGTGCCAAAAAATGAAAATCCAGGCCCTTGGATCAAACTCAACCAAATTTGATATACATATTCCTCTAGTCTCTGCATTATATTAATTTTAATTCAACGATAAGGATTTTGTCGGCCCTAGCAAAGTAGAACGCGGGGCTGCCCCCCCCCACCCCATGCTACAACACTGGTATTTGTACCAAAATGTTTGTATTCCTAAAACGGAAAACTGATAAAATTTTGCATTCTTTGTCTTTGGAAGGTAAGGCCAATACACTGACGTACGCATCCGAAACAAGACCAGATACAGCCAAAACTAATCAGATGTTGGAAACGGTTGAGATGAAGGAAGACCCTTAGAAGAATTCTTGGCCTATCGCTGTTTGATAAACAAAGAAGTGAAGACATCAGGGAAAAATGTGGATTCCAAAAGATTGATGACTGGATCAAATCTGGAAGAGAGAATTGGTACGCGCAAGAAGAAAAAATGAGCGAAGACCGAATTCTCAAGGAAATTTTAATGAACAAGCCAGCAGGGAAAGAAAGCAGAAGTCGGCCTAAAAAACGCTTGCAGGACGAGTTAGCATAAACCGAGGGGTGGACCGCGACCTAAAATCGTGTACACCTACTTCCACTTCCACTTTCATTTCCAAGTAGAAGACAATTGATCACTGGGCAAGAAAAAAATAATTTTTAAATGCTTCGAGCATTTGATGAGTCAATTCCTACCAATTTTGGGTTGAGAAAAACGAATATGACAATGAAAATTTTTTCTTAGCTCTAGTTTCTGTGAAATACAGTAGGTGGCGGATCAAGAGAAAAAGATACATTTTAATTACATATGCTAACAACATTGAAAGTGCATTTTATTTTTTTACAAATTGTAGTTACATTCTAAGAGTTCTACATTGCTGGAATAATACTTCACAGATGGTCGTGTCTGAAGAGATTTATGTGGTGCCTTCATCAGATCGTCGTTTTTTAGCTTGCCTCTTTTTTGTTGCCCAGTGTTATTAGTCCATCAGGAATTTACAGATTAGTTTTTAACCTGTAAACTCCTGATGATGGACTAATAATCCGAAATATATTGAGATTGTATACACCTCTTTGAGTTTTATTTCATTCACTCTGAAACTACACTCCCTTTACTTTATTAATGTTTATTATCCTTTATAATCACGTAGTTTTAGTTTTTAGTTATAACTCGAGTTCTAATTGAGCTACAAACAAGTGGTAATTTGTAAATCCAAGAGGAAGCTGTTTTCTATTAGTTCAACAAAATATTGTGATCTCAAATATTGTTGTTTAATATCTAACGGAACTCGAAAATAGGTCAAAATGGTCTTTTTCACCGTTTTGATCGATTATATCTCCAAAACAAGAGCTAATCGGTAATCTTTATGGTGATTTTTGAATTCAGCAGGTGGAAATACATAAGAATCAGCTATTTTTGAGCCCGAAGCATTTTCATTGTTGGGCAGTGTTATCTAATGAATTCCAAATAATTCCAATAATGTACACCTAATTCTAATCGCGGTTCGCTCCTCGGCATAAGCAGACCATAGCAAAATAGTTCGAATCAATTGCCTCTTTAGCGTAGTCAACAAAATTTTGTATACATAATCCGCGGGCCCACAGAAGTCTAAAAATGCAAAAACTAACAGCCCAAAATGGGGGGGGGGGCAAAAAATGAAAATATAGGCCCTTATGCCAAACTCAACCAAATTTTGTATACATAATTAGTGGGCCTCCTGAAGTCTATGTCAGTTATTTTAAATATTTTATTATATTCAATTTTGTTGGTATGATGGCTCAAACCCTAGATGGCAAGCATAGTTCACACCATCCCCGAACATTTGCATAATTTTCGGAGAGCGTACCAAGGCTTGAGAATGTTTTCACCTTTATATCCGATTGAATAATTTAATTTTATTCTGTTATTTTTCATTTAAATTTGAAAATTTTAAACAATACATTAGATTTGAACTGTTAGCGACAATAAAGAAGGTAACAATTGGATCATTTTAATATGGCTTTCATTCGTAAACAGGGCAAAGACATCGCCTGCGAAAAATCTTTCAAATTTTCATTAATTTATTATATATTTTCAAATTTTTTATTCAAATATTTTTATTTAAAGTATTTTTGAAATAATATGCAACGATTAACATTCCAATTCAAAGGTATATGCTTTTAAATCATAAACTAATGTTCAGGTTAAACTTTGATAGAATTGCATTCATTAGTAAACCATCTAGACCAGGGGTCGCTAAACTTTTTTGATCATCAACCCCTATATAATTTTTCGAAATCTCCATCGACCCCCATAAAAGTAATTTTCTGTTAATTAAAATAAAACTCTATTATATACTGTAATGTACATTTATTTTGTGATTTTAAACATTTATTAAATTAATAGTACATTGTGTGTAAAACAATAGTTTCATGAAAAATATATTAATGATGAAATTTAATGATTTTCCCAGAAATAAGTTATACATATTTATTAAATAATATTTATTAAATAATAAGTAATTATAAATAAGTAGAAATAATAAGTAAAGTAACTACATATGTATTGCTTCTTAATCAATGAGATGGGTGTGCCTGGTGTTTTTTTGCATGGTTCGCTATATTGGGTTCAAAATTGGTCAATTTTAATCTTAAATCGCCTCGAAACTCCACATTTAATTTATTTCTGTACTTAGTTAAGATTGAATTTACGTGACTGAAACCGGCTTCAACCATATAGGAACTTGGAAATGTTAGCACAAATGGCTGAGCTATATCGTAAAGTTTTACATATTTTTGCATTATATTTATATTTGTCCAAAATTTGCTTATTGTTAAATTTTTAAGAAGCGTCCTTGATATTAATGATATTAATTCAATTATAAAAAAATTCACAAATTTTACATACTCAATTAGGTATATGTGATTTGCGTATTAAGAACTGTTTTTTCTTCGACCCCCAAATAGACCCTTTCGATCGGATCGACCCGCGCTTTTGTTAAATAGACTCCTGGGGGTCTATATAGACCACTTTGGTGACCTCTGATCTAGACAAATCAAATAATTTTTCAATTTTTTAAAAAGGTGGTGTTTATCTTAAAATCCTAATGTCCCCGTATTGACTATATTTTAGACAAATTGTTGCCAAGGATTTGAAAGCCGTGAATCACAGATCCCATTAAGGTAGTTGTTTCAGCTATATGGGTTGCTTGGGATTTTTTTAAAATTTAGACAGATTATTATTTAAATAATTTTGCATCGATTACTGGCAAAACGAAATTTATGAACAATATAGTTCTGGAGATAATAAATTCCATTTTTCAGACTCTTATACATTGAAATAAAGGGGATATCGGAAAGTTTACATACATATTTAATTATAATTAAGAAACTCTTCTTACTATTGTTATAAAAAAACTAAACAAACATTTAACAATAACTAATACATTTTTAAGAAAATTTTAATTCATAGTTACAACACAGTTTCTGAGATAATAATTAATAAATAATGAAAAATTTACACTAAAAACAAGCTGGCAACAACGCATTTATTTAACCTAAAAAGTGGACTAACCACTTTTTTTGACGTTTTTTCGCTTTAGCCATTGTCGCAACAGCTTTCAATCGCTTATTAAGAACTTTTTGTTTTATAAATCTTCCTTTATAATGTACTTTATCTGATATTTATATGATAAAATATATACAAGCTCGGACAGTGTTGCCAGATTTGTCAAACGAGCACGGAATTGGCTAGTAGTGATACATAAACAGCAAATAGTTTTGGGCTTATGAATTATGAATCCTTATTGTCTGTTCTATATACTTTAACATTGACTTTTTGCTAATAGTGGTCGCGAAGCAGCTACCTTAATAATTGTAGGATTATCCCTTTATGTATCACATTAGTGATACATAAAGAGCAAATAGTTTTGGGCTTATGAATCTTATGTCTGTACTATATACTCAATACTCTAGCATTAACTTTTTCCTAGTATTGTTGCGAAACAACTAACTTAAATATATTTTATTCATTTCAGCGATCAAAGCATTTCCTCATCAGTAGAATTTCACTTTTTTAGTAAACTACTCAACGAGAGATGACGAACTTATTATTACTATAGCTTGTGTGCCAAATGTAAACTCAATGACTATTATAGCCTTTAAAGAGCTCATATAATGATTCGATTACTTTCAATTTAGGAATCTTTTATCAGGAAGCTCTGAATCTAGTAAGTTTAAAATCGAATCACTTATTCGTTTTGAAAATAAAAATATTTTGTCACAAAAACGTACTTGCTGCAAATTTTTTCTTTTGAGTGATTATCGGTATCAGATTCCAGATTCCAAATAATCATGCTTGAAAATTATTTTTCGGGTTTCAGACATTTCTAAACAAAGGAAAAAATAAACTGACACGTTCTGATGTGGCCATACAACCTGGCCCCTCACTTGTATTTAATATTTAATAAAATTATTTATAATCATGTAGAGGAGGGTTAGTTTTTGCATTTTTAGACTTCTGGGGGCCCACTGATTATGTATACAAAATTTGGTTGAGTTTGGTACAAGAGGCTATATTTCCATTTTTTGATCCTACCCCCCCCCACCCCCATTTTAGGCTGTTAGTTTTTGCAATTTTAGATTACTGTGGGCCCACTGATTATGTATACAAAATTTGGTTGAGTTTTGTACAAGAGCCTAGATTTTCATTTTTTGACCATACACCCTCCCCCATTTTGGCCGGTTAGTTTTTGCATTTTTAGACTTCTGGGGACCCACTGATTATGTATACAAAATTTGGTTGGGTTTGGTAGAAGGGCCTAGATTTTCATTTTTTGACCCAACATCCCCCTCCACCCCCCTTAATTTTTGGTCTATATGCACCAAAATCTAATCAGCTCTTAATCTCAATGGACCAAAACTACTTGTGAAATTTGGTTTCGATATTCACACTAGTTTTTGAGCTACCTCGTCCACAAAAATTTGGTAACGCACAGACTAACAACCAGACAGACATTTTGACAAAACAATTATTATCTCAAAAAATATAATTTTTTCGATGTTCACTTATTAGGGCTTTTTTGTAGACCGAAATGCCATGTTTTCGCTCAATTTTTTTAATTCAACCTTTTTTGAGATATTTCGAAAAAAAGAAGGAAAAAACCCACTTTTTTCATGCACGATTACAATACTTGACCATACCCTGTATGGTAAAGTAATAATATTGATATACTGCTTTTAACTAACGTAAATAATTCCCGGACAATGCTCGGTCCTCCTGGTACTATATATTTTTAATGAGAAAGAGAAAGAAAAATTTTTATTTTTAACCGACTTCAAAAAAGGAGGAGGTTCTCTATTCGATTGAATTTTTTTTTTTTTTTTTTTTTTTTGTGCCTATGTTACCTCATATCTCCGCCAATTGTCAACCGATTTTGAAAATTTTTTTGCATTGGGTCCAGTCTAGCTTCCGATTGGTCCCATTTTTTTTCGATTTTTTTTCATAGGTATTAGACCTTTTTTATTAGGTTTGTTTAGGTTTGTTTAGACCTAACTCTTTTGTTTATGAACCGATTTCGATGGTTCTTTTTTTATCCGAAAGGGGGTGTCTTAGGATGGTGTCATATTAATTTGGTCAAGTTCTGATGATATAATCACTATTAATAACATCACTAAAAAGAGAAAAATAAAAAATTTTTAAGAAAAAATAAAAACTGACTTCAAAAAATTAAGTGCAACAAATATAATACACTAAAAGGTATAAAATAATTATTATCTTATTTAGTTACAACTAAACGACGAAATATTAACACGAAATTACTTTTTGAAGTTGGTGCCAAACATATACCTTTTATGAATCGCACTCGACGGATCTTACTTAGTACGTTTGGCGGGTACGCTCGCTTATAGGTATAGTTTGTTTGGCACCGACTTTAAAAGTAATTTCGTGTTAATATTTCGTCGTTTAGTTGTAACTAAATAAGATAATAATTATTTTATACCTTTTAGTGTATTTTTATATTTGTTGCACTTAATTTTTTGAAGTCGGTTTTTATTTTTTCTTAAAAATTTTTTTAATCAGTCAGACAAATTCACTGGACACGTATATATGTATAATATATTTTTATTAATCTAAAATTGTTTTGGTCGCTGGGCTTTATCTTATCGGAGCAACGGGTTTCTTTCGATTTACCATTCTTTTTCCTTTCAGTTGCATTTGATTTCTTTTCGAGTCCAGACCCGTCCACTCAATGTGAGAATAATTTTTTTCCCCTTTGTCTTGTTTTGTTCATTGTTCACTGCTGGAGTTGAGAATTGTTAAATCTTTCAAACATACGCAAGGTAAGCTAATAAATTCAAATACTTTAATCATTTTTAATTAAATTTTTTAGATACATATTACCAGGGTGTACCTAGGCTGTGAGCTAGGAGGAGGGGGGGGGGTGGCAACTCATATTAGTTTAGGGAGGACAAAAGGCACCATTTATAAAAGTAGTGTATAAGTTTAATTATATAAATTATTTTAAAAAGGAGCCGCTATGAAATTAGGTGAAATAATATTTCCTTCTTTTTTATATATTCTTTCTTCTTTTAAGTGCCATATGAGGTCTCCTGACTTTTCGGCTCCTCTCCACATATACCTGTGCTGAGTGTGTTTAGCTGTTTTTTTTACACAAATATACGGGATCTACTTTTTAAGGCCGGTTCCGCCTATTTCACTTACTAGAGTGACTTTAATAGGAGAGTGTACCGAGTCTTAAAAAATTTTTCATTTTGTCTTCTAATTGAAACTTTAAATTTTAAATTTATATTTTTCAATTATTGAAACAATAGGTTCTTTTGGATTGTAAGCAACATGAGATGGATGTTGTTGTGTTCTTTGACTACGCAGGGATGTTGTGTTCTTTGACTAGCCAGGCTCACGCCACGCCATGCCCATCACGCTATTTGATTATTAGAATTTGAATTTATTAATTTGGGGCGTTCGAATTAATATTATTTTAAGACCCAAGCCGACGCCATTATTCTCTCCCCTATTTCAATACATTTTTTTATTAATTTTTCAATCGAGTTTTTGATATCTAATCTTTGAAAAGTTAAATTTTTGAATAATTCTAGTTATTTAATCATTTGAATTGAAATTTTATAAAATTAATTAAATAGAAGCTGTTCTTCTAAGCTCTTAATTCGAGTGTATAGGTATATGTGATTTCTAAACTTAACCTTATATTTTTTAGCTTTTAATATCTTATTTAATATATTTTCTTAATATTCTATTTCAGTCGATTGTGGTAAATAATCAAGCATTCTTTTGGGGGTGGCAACTCATATTAGTTTAGGGGAGGACAAAAGGCACCATTTATAAAAGTAGTTTATAAGTTTAATATTATGAATTATTTGATAAATTATTTTAAAAAGGAGCCGCTATGAAATTAGGTGAAATAATATTTTTCTATTTTCTATTTTTTAGTTGCCAAAATAATAGACTTTATTTTTTCTTCTAGGGGGGGGCAGCTACCCCCTTGCCCCTAACTGGGTACGCCCTTGGATACATATACAGAATGGCCATTAATCAGCTAAAACTTAGTGAATAACAAGTTACCAATTACAATTATAAGTTTTAAACGTCTTGAATACATGAAAAAACAGTACTTTAGTTAGTACTTATGGCGAGCGCCGAGGGTTTTTTTTTTTAATGATATTGATGTGAGAAGGAGATACACCAGAAGGTAGATCCCCTAAAGGCCTGTATGGGCTGGCCCCTCCATCGTGAAAAGAACACAGTAGAAGGAAAAGAAGCCGGGATCACGAGCCAATCTCAGAAACTTAGATACAATTCAATATCTAATTTACTAAGGTTTTAGGGGCTTCGAGCAGTGGTGAATTCTCCGCGCGATAAATTCGGTTAAATTTATCTCCCACTTAAAGGTGAACCGCGACCTAATATCGTGTACACCCACTTCCACTTCCACTTTCATTTCCAAGTAGGTACAAGACAATAGATGAATGGGCATTATCTAATGAATTCCTAAATAATTCCACATAATTCCAAAGACGTGTGTACACCTAATTCCAATCGCGGTTCACCCCTCGGCGAACGCATATCACCACTCACTTGTTGTTATCGAATGATACAAAAATGTTCACTTTTTATACGCTTTAAGACTAGTTTACACGGACTTAGTACTTGCCATTAGTACTATATTCCATTTACTAAGCACTTTGCAGACTAACTGGTTAGTAGAGATTCACACATTAAAATTAAAATTATAAGATTTTCAAAATAAAGGAAAAAAAATAAAAAATAAATTTAATCAGAAAAATACTAGCTTTAACAGCTACATATCTGACGATCATTTCCCTGGAGTAAACTCAATAAAGACTCAATAAATAATATATTTTTAGAATTCTTATAATACTAATGTGATGAATAAAGCTGTGACTGCATTTATAAAAGTTACTCATGATCTGGTTCGAACCGAGATTTATTACCTTCTATTCTATTTAATCCGAGCGCAAATGCGAGTGAGAGGATAAGAACTTCTATCTTGCTCTCTTTCTCTCTTATTATATATCTGGAGAAGCGTGTGGGTGTGTGTGCGTGAATTAAATATATTTCTGATATTATATTATTTTATTCGCTAATAGGTGCATTGGACAATGACGTCATAGCAAATTCGAGTCTCAACTTGTCGAGGGGCCCTAAGGGCCCACTGCTTGCCCAGCCAATCCAGTTCATTAACGTCCATCATACTTGTAATTACTCCGTCTAATATACTGAGGAATTTTGCATCCGAACGAGATTTATCAAATTTATAATCCCAAATACAGGTGAGTTACAATATATCTAATATATTATAAATAGAGAAATATTTGTAATAATATTTCAATTTCTAATATTTATTTGTGCAATTTCATGCAAAATCAGGTGATCTTATGCTTAGGTAATTTCACAAAGTATTAAGCAACTAATGTTCTCATTTTTCAAATTTTCATTTGATAATGTGAGAATTTCTCTTGAATCGTTTTGAATTTAATTAAATGTTTTTCGATTGCCTTTTATAAAAGAGAATTTTATTTATTTTGTCTAATCATAATATGTTTATTGGCTTACAAAATGTGTCTTATATGGTAATTTGAGTTTATCTTTCATTTGTATTTATCTTCTCTCTTTCTCTCATAAAAATATATTTCATAATTTTAATATTAATTTATTATTTCTAAATTCCAGTGTCCAGTCAATGGCAGTGACTAATTAATCCTTGATTGCAAGCGATTCTCTCCGAGTGAGCTTCAGCTGGCTTCTCTTCCGATGTGAGTTTCTCTTTTACTTCTTCTAACCCTTGGGCCTAGCACACTCCTTTTTAGCCCTCCTTGCGTGTGAAATGTTACTTCGTCTCTTAGCGCTAACCAGTTCTCACAGGAAAGAGTCTATGCTAAGACCTTTAGATGATTGTTATTTCCGCACCCCCATCGGACGCTTCTAGCAGCAGCATCTACTTTCAGAGATATCATTATCACACTCGCCGAGAGCCTTTTTTCAGGGAATTCTTATTTATATAATTTAATAAAATTATTTATTTAAGGAGGTCCTTTCGCCGCCAATGTTACATAAATAAACTGCAACGGATCGTTGCTAAACTTTATCCAAATTCATTTGAAATATTAATATGTTTGTTCCTTTATTATTAATCAGATATCACTTGCAATTTGTAGTTCATATTGAAATTAATTCAAAAATAATTCTCATTTAAGAGTCGAGGAATAACCATTTCTACATTGGCATTTTTGACGTTTCGGTTTTTATTGGTAACCATTGCTGAAGACATAGAGGAATCGACTTAAAATCAAAATAGCCATCGATTCTCATCTAATACTTGAGGAATAACAATTCTACATTAGGTTTTTGACGTTTCGATTATTATTGGTAACCATTGCTGAAGACATGGAGGAAACGACTTAAAATCAAAAATAACGATCGATTCTTATCTAATACTAGAGGAATAACCTTATTGAATTCCATTTTTGATGTTTTGACTATTAATGGAAACCTCTACTGAAAATGTAGAAGAATCGACTTAAAATCAAAAAGACTAAATTCTTTTATGGCAAACAACTCAAGCTTGAGGTGAAACATCTTTAATAAAGATAAGATCTTTATACAAGTAAAAATAAAAAATTAAAAAAATTTCTTTAATTATAAAAATAATTATTTTTCTTAAAATAAAACTCCAAATAAAACTCCAAGAATTTTTTTTAATTTTTATTTATACTTGTGAAACACCACTAGAACCTTTTTAAATAAACTGCAACGGATCGTTGCTAAACTTTATCCAAATTCATTTGAAATATTAATATGTTTGTTCCTTTATTATTAATCAGATATCACTTGCAATTTGTAGTTCATATTGAAATTAATTCAAAAATAATTCTCATTTAAGAGTCGAGGAATAACCATTCTACATTGGATTTTTGACGTTTCGGTTTTTATTGGTAACCATTGCTGAAGACATAGATGAATCGACTTAAAATCAAAAATAGCGATTGATTCTCATCTAATACTTGAGGAATAACAATTCTACATTAGGTTTTTGACGTTTCGATTATTATTGGTAACCATTGCTGAAGACATGGAGGAATCGACTTAAAATCAAAAATAACGATCGATTCTTATCTAATACTAGAGGAATAACCTTATTGAATTCCATTTTTGATGTTTTGACTATTAATGGAAACCTCTACTGAAAATGTAGAAGAATCGACTTAAAATCAAAAAGACTAAATTCTTTTATGGCAAACAACTCAAGCTTGAGTTGTTTACCAAAAAGAATTTAGTCTTTTTGATTTTAAGTCGATTCTTCTACATTTTCAGTAGAGGTTTCCATTAATAGTCAAAACATCAAAAATGGAATTCAATAAGGTTATTCCTCTAGTATTAGATAAGAATCGATCGTTATTTTTGATTTTAAGTCGATTCCTCCATGTCTTCAGCAATGGTTACCAATAATAATCGAAACGTCAAAAACCTAATGTAGAATTGTTATTCCTCAAGTATTAGATGAGAATCAATCGCTATTTTTGATTTTAAGTCGATTCATCTATGTCTTCAGCAATGGTTACCAATAAAAACCGAAACGTCAAAAATCCAATATAGAATGATTATTCCTCAAGTACTAGATGAGAATCAATCGCTATTTTTGGTTTAAAGTTGATTTCTCTATGTCTTCAGCAATGGTTACTAATAAAAACCGAAACGTCAAAAATCCAATATAGAATGGATTATTTCTCAAGTATTAGATGAGAATCAATCGCTATTTTTTATTTTAAGTCGATTCCTCCATGTCTTCAGCAATGGTTACTAATAAAAACCGAAACGTCAAAAATCCAATATAGAATGATTATTCCTCAAGTACTAGATGAGAATCAATCGCTATTTTTGGTTTAAAGTCGATTTCTCTATGTCTTCAGCAATGGTTACTAATAAAAACCGAAACGTCAAAAATCCAATATAGAATGATTATTCCTCAAGTACTAGATGAGAATCAATCGCTATTTTTGGTTTAAGTCGATTTCTCTATGTCTTCAACAATGGTTACTAATAAAAACCGAAACGTCAAAAATCCAATATAGAATGATTATTCCTCAAGAACTAGATGAGAATCAATCGCTATTTTTGGTTTAAAATCGATTTCTCTATGTCTTCAGCAATGGTTACTAATAAAAACCGAAACGTCAAAAATCCAATATAGAATGATTATTCCTCAAGTACTAGATGAGAATCAATCGCTATTTTTGGTTTAAAATCGATTTCTCTGTCTTCAGCAAAGGTAACGGATAAGAAAACAACGCAGTTGCTATGGTTACTCATAAAAATTCCTCCCAAATTTTTAGCATTTCACAGAGAGAAGCCTATCCATTCTTACTTAAGTTAGGTTAAATGAGCTATATTAAAACGATCAAATGAATAAATTTATTATTTTTTTTAAAAGTACTATCTTACTTTAGAGTAAAGTACTTTAAAATATAATTTTACTAAAAACTTTATTTAACCTTTTTTGTGGTCCCCAAGGTACTTAATTAGGATATTAAATTTCATCAAAATTGGTTAAGTCATTTTCAAAATATTTAGATAAAAATAAAAAAGTACCGAAATAAAGTACTAATGTTTGTGGGCCGATATGTACCAAAAACTAATCAGCGCTTCATTTTGTTAAACTAATGGTAGGTTTTCAATTTCATTTCAATCGGTGCAACGGTGTGGAAAAAATCGTGGGCCAAAAAAGCGATAACATCCATCCATACATACATCCATCCATTCATACGCACGCACTAAATGAAATAAACTGCAACGGATCGTTGCTAAACTTTATCCAAATTCATTTGAAATATTAATATGTTTGTTCCTTTATTATTAATCAGATATCACTTGCAATTTGTAGTTCATATTGACATTAATTCAAAAATAATTCTCATTTAATAGTTGAGGAATAACCATTCTACATTTGATTTTTGACATTTCGGTTTTTATTGGTAACCATTGCTGAAGACATGGAGGAATCGACTTAAAATCAAAAATAGCCATCGATTCTCATCTAATACTTGAGGAATAACAATTCTACATTAGGTTTTTGACGTTTCGATTATTATTGGTAACCATTGCTGAAGGCATGGAGGAATCGACTTAAAATCAAAAATAACGATCGATTCTTATCTAATACTAGAGGAATAACCTTATTGCATTCCATTTTTGATGTTTTGACTATTAATGGCAACCTCTACTGAAAACCTGGAAGAATAGACTTAGCTTGAGTTGTTTACCAAAAAAGATTTTAGTCTTTTTGATTTTAAGTCTATTCTTCCACGTTTTCAGTAGAGGTTGCCATTAATAGTCAAAACATCAAAAATGGAATGCAATAAGGTTATTCCTCTAGTATTAGATAAGAATCGATCGTTATTTTTGATTTTAAGTCGATTCCTCCATGTCTTCAGCAATGGTTACCAATAATAATCGAAACGTCAAAAACCTAATGTAGAATTGTTATTCCTCAAGTATTAGATGAGAATCGATGGCTATTTTTGATTTTAAGTCGATTCCTCCATGTCTTCAGCAATGGTTACCAATAAAAACCGAAACGTCAAAAATCCATTATAGAATGGTTATTCCTCAAGTACTAGATGAGAATCAATCGCTATTTTTGGTTTTAAGTCGATACCTCTATGTCTTCAGCAATGGTTACCAATAAAAACCGAAACGTCAAAAATCCAATATAGAATGGTTATTCCTCAAGTATTTGATGAGACTCAATCGCTATTTTTGGTTTAAAGTCGATTCCTCTATGTCTTCAGAAATGGTGACCAATAAAAACCGAAACGTCAAAAATCCAATATAGAATGGTTATTCCTCAAGTACTAGATGAGAATCAATCGCTATTTTTGGATTAAAGTCGATTCCTCTATGTCTTCAGCAATGGTTACCAATAAAAACCGAAACGTCAAAAATCCAATATAGAATGGTTATTCCTCAAGTATTTGATGAGAATCAATCGCTATTTTTGGTTTAAAGTCGATTCCTCTATGTCTTCAGCAATGGTCACCAATAAAAACCGAAACGTCAAAAATCCAATATAGAATGGTTATTCCTCAAGTATTTGATGAGAATCAATCGCTATTTTTGGTTTAAAGTCGATTCCTCTATGTCTTCAGCAATGGTCACTAATAAAAACCGAAACGTCAAAAATCCAATATAGAATGGTTATTCCTCAAGTATTTGATGAGAATCAATCGCTATTTTTGGTTTAAAGTCGATTCCTCTATGTCTTCTGCAAAGGTAAGGGATAAGAAAACAACGCAGTTGCTATGGTTACTTATAAAATTTCCTCCCAAATTTTTAGCATTTCACAGAGAGAAGCCTATCCATTCTTAATTAAGCAAGGCTAAATGAGCTATATTAAAAGGTTCAAATGAATAAATTTTAAAGAATTTAAAAAATTAAAAAAGTACTCTCTTACTCTAGAGTAAAGTACTTTAAAATATAATTTTACTAAAAACTTTATTTATCCTTTTTGTGGTCCCCAAGGTACTTAATTAGGATATTAAATTTCATCAAAATTGGTTAAGTCATTTTCAAGATATTTAGAAAAAACTAAAAAAGTACTGAAATAAAGTACTAATGTTTGTGGGTCGATATGTACCAAAAACTAATCAGCGCTTCATTTTGTTAAACTAATGGTAGGTTTTCAATTTCATTTCAATCGGTGCAACGGTGTGGAAAAAATCGTGGGCCAAAAAAACGATAACATCCATCCATCCATACATACATACATACATACATCCGCACGCACTAAATGAAATAAACTGCAACGGATCGTTGCTAAACTTTATCCAAATTCATTTGAAATATTAATATGTTTGTTCCTTTATTATTAATCAGATATCACTTGCAATTTGTAGTTCATATTGACATTAATTCAAAAATAATTCTCATTTAAGAGTCGAGGAATAACCATTCCACATTGGATTTTTGACATTTCGGTTATTATTGTAACCATTGCTGAAGACATAGAGGAATCGACTTAAAATCAAAAATAGCCATCGATTCTCATCTAATACTCAAGCTTGAGTTGTTTACCAAAAAAGAATTTAGTCTTTTTGATTTTAAGTCGATTCTTCTACATTTTCAGTAGAGGTTTCCATTAATAGTCAAAACATCAAAAATGGAATGCAATAAGGTTATTCCTCTAGTATTAGATAAGAATCGATCGTTATTTTAGATTTTAAGTCGATTCCTCCATGTCTTCAGCAATGGTTACCAATAATAATCGAAACGTCAAATACCTAATGTAGAATTGTTATTCCTCAAGTATTAGATGAGAATCAATCGCTATTTTTGATTTTAAGTCGATTCCTCTATGTCTTCAGCAATGGTTACCAATAAAAACCGAAACGTCAAAAATCCAATATAGAATGATTATTCCTCAAGTACTAGATGAGAATCAATCGCTATTTTTTATTTTAAGTCGATTCCTCCATGTCTTCAGCAATGGTTACTAATAAAAACCGAAACGTCAAAAATCCAATATAGAATGATTATTCCTCAAGTACTAGATGAGAATAAATCGCTATTTTTGGTTTAAAGTCGATTTCTCTATGTCTTCAGCAATGGTTACTAATAAAAACCGAAACGTCAAAAATTCAATATAGAATGAATATTCCTCAAGTATTAGATGAGAATCAATCGCTATTTTTTATTTTAAGTCGATTCCTCTATGTCTTTAGCAATGGTTACCAATAAAAACCGAAACGTCAAAAATCCAATATAGAATGACTATTCCTCAAGTACTAGATGAGAATCAATCGCTATTTTTTATTTTAAGTCGATTCCTCTATGTCTTCAGCAATGGTTACCAATAAAAACCGAAACGTCAAAAATCCAATATAGAATGATTATTCCTCAAGTACTAGATGAGAATCAATCGCTATTTTTGATTTTAAGTCGATTCCTCTATGTCTTCAGCAATGGTTACTAATAAAAACCGAAACGTCAAAAATCCAATATAGAATGATTATTCCTCAAGTATTAGATGAGAATCAATCGCTATTTTTCGTTTAAAATCGATTTCTCTATGTCTTCAGCAATGGTTACTAATAAAAACCGAAACGTCAAAAATCCAATATAGAATGATTATTCCTCAAATACTAGATGAGAATCAATCGCTATTTTTGGTTTAAAATCGATTTCTCTGTCTTCAGCAAAGGTAACGGATAAGAAAACAACGCAGTTGCTATGGTTACTCATAAAAATTCCTCCCAAATTTTTAGCATTTCACAGAGAGAAGCCTATCCATTCTTACTTAAGCAAGGCTAAATGAGCTATATTAAAACTTTCAAATGAATAAATTTTAAAGAATTAAAAAAATTAAAAAAAGTACCATCTTACTCTAGAGTAAAGTACTTTAAAATATAATTTTACTAAAAACTTTATTTAACCTTTTTTGTGGTCCCCAAGGTACTTAATTAGGATATTAAATTTCATCAAAATTGGTTAAGTCATTTTCAAGATATTTAGAAAAAACTAAAAAGTACTGTAATAAAGTACTAATGTTTGTGGGCCGATATGTACCAAAAACTAATCAGCGCTTCATTTTGTTAAAAGAATGCCAGGTTTTCAATTTCATTTCAATCGGTGCAACGGTGTGGAAAAAATCGTGGGCCAAAAAAACGATAACATACATCCATCCATACATACATACATACATCCGCACGCACTAAATGAAAAAATCGCACTTTTTGGCCTCTCGACGAGACCCCTTGTAATTTTTGGCAAAACCGTCACGTGCTAAAATTCAACCTAATTGAATACTACAATTTGTGACTTTAATTGAGTCCATGGGTTCCGTAGTCTTTACCTGAGGACCCTTTGAAGCCACGCTTGCCCCGAGAGCGATTACAATACTTTACCCATGCTTTGCATTGGATAAAGTAAAAATGGCACTTTTTGGCCTCTCGACGAGACCCCATGTAATTTTTGGCAAAACCGTCACGTGCTAAAATTCAACCTAATTGAATACTACAATTTGTGACTTTAATTGAGTCCATGGGTTCCGTAGTCTTTACCTGAGGACCCTTTGAAGCCACGCTTGCCCCGAGAGCGATTGCAATACTTTACCCATGCTTTGCATTGGATAAAGTAAAAATATTAGATTATAACTATAACTTAATTTTTTATAATAGTTCAAGTCTCTATCTATGCTTTGGTGAAGTTTCAATCACACATTAGCGAGCAAATTTTTCAAAATAAAATTTTTTTAAATGTAAACATTTTCTCAGTCTTATGGAAAATTAAAATCTTGACACTTTCCCTTGAATTATACTATTATTAGTTGAATAGATAAAGTTAAAAAAAAACTAAAAATTAGGTTTTTGAAACATGCAGGTTTCTTTTTTTGCAATAAAATATATGATTGGCCGAGGAATTTACTGAGAAATTTACTTTAAAAAATCACATAAATGCTATATTTGGATGTAAACATAAACAGTATTAATACAACGCATTTCCAAATCATACAATAGTTAATATCAACCGTTTTAAATAAATCAAACTAACTTTTATATTTAATTATTTTTTGTATAATTGTTTTTATTTTAAACATTTACGGCTTTCATACTATTTATTTTTTAATTCTATTATTTTTCATTTGTATTTTAACTTATTTTATTAAATATTAGATACTACACTTCTTTTGACTCAACTGGAGCGAAAGGACTTCCTTTAATAAAATAAAAAATGAAATATTTTAAAGGATACCCTTTTCTTTGAATTTCGAATATCTAGGCCACTAGGGAAGATTTCGCTATTTAGATAAAAATAAAATTAACAAAAATTAATATATTATTTTTAATTCATGTTATTTTATAATTAGTTGATTTTATACTTCTCGTTAATTAACATGATATATGGCTAATTTTAGGATCAGAGACCGTCTTAAAATCTTTTGTACTATTTTGCCATTTCAACCACCCCAACGAATCAGCTTACTTCGTTGTTAAAAAATGATCTTATATAAAAATAATACTCCCTCCGACTCAAATTAGTTGCTATATTTCGTTCGAAAATTTTGTCCCAAATCAGTTTCTACATTTGGTTCGAGAATTGAGTTCCAATTTAAATGCTGCATGCATTTCAACATATGTATTTGTTTTGCATATCTAGCCTTTTGGAGGTCCACTGATTATATATACAGAATTTGGTTGATTTTGGCCGAAAGGGCTATAATTTACATTTTTGACCCTCCCCCATTTTGGGTGATTATTTTCAATTTTTTTTAACAAAAATGTCTAAAATTACATCCTCTACAATTTTGCTGCTAATAGAATTTGCCGTAAACAGTTTAGGAGTTTTATGTAATTAATGACGTGATTTTACGGTATTTTTTGACATCTTTAGGGGTCGATTACCCTTAAAAACGACTCTCTCTTTTAGAATCAGTGACCGTCTTAGAATCTTTATATGTGCTACCATACTTTGCCATTTCAATTCAACCAACTTACTCTTTAGATAAAACAATGATCTTATGTAAAATAATAATTAAAAATTTTATTGAAAACTAAAAAAAATTTTCGGAGAAACATATAATACAAAAGATGTATATATAAAAATGACATTTTTCAAATTTCAGCTTCAAAACTCCCAACCGACTCCCTATGTTTAATAACTAAAAATTAGAAAATGTTCTTTCAAAATAGAGGGGAAAAATTAAAAAACTTCTTATTTGATAAATATTTTATATAAAAACTTTTTCCTAAATTTAGAATAATACTCTTTCTATCCAACAAGAGAATAAATCTTATTTTGGTAAAAATAAAAATTTATTGAAAATTTAATATTTTAAGGTTTTAAGGACGTGAGTTTTTTACAATTCAAAAAAATGATGTTGTTATTCGAAAAGTTCACCTCACTCTGAATAAGTTTTTTTTCAAGATTCTAAAATTTACTTCTTAGAAAATTATATAGTATCCAAGCAATACAGTAACGCAGTATGTTGTACCTACTCATAGTGTTCCTATAAGGACACCTATCCTAAAACGAACCAGGCCTTGTTTTAGGTTCTGAGCTGTATACTATTTTGAAAGTACTAGTCCCTTGGATCTCAAAAGTTAAGCAACATTTTACTTAGTTAGTAGTTACTTAATCATTCAGTGACCATCTAAAAGTTTTTACTGGGCCATTTCAGCCACCCCCATCTTGCTAAATAATTATTTAATTTAATAAATTTATTTAATTAAATTAAAAAGAAAATTGGCAAATGCTTTACTGATTTGCTATTTTTGAAAAGTGACTTAAATGCTCATCTATCATTAATTCATGTAAAATAATTGGTTTAATAAAATTTTTCCCTATTGGCTCTCGTTGAACTATGATATATTTATATAAATATATATAGACCAAGAAATTCTATATTTATTTATAATATATATCGTAGACTAAGAATGAATAAATAGTATTTTACAATATAAAATAAAATAAAATTTTATTGATTAAATAATACATACATTGTCTATTACAAATTATTTTTATTTAAATACATGTTCAATTTTGTTAATATTGTAAAATAATGAATAAGTTTTAATAAATACATTTAACTAAATATACCTTTTTTTACTTATTTTTTCTTTTCATCATCATAGAATGTAAACAGACTCTACCTCAAGACAGCTTCCGACTTAAATAATATTACCACAGCAATTTTTTATACTATTTTTTTTAATTTCTCATACGATTTAAATCGTTTTTATAATCTAACTTTAATGAAATAAGAGCAACGGTCTCCCTTCATACAATAAAAGCTTTTACTATGATAAACAGTATAAAATTGTTATATATTTCTGGAATAGAAATTATACATTCTTATTTAATGAATAAAATAATATAGTTTATTTAAATTTATTATGACAAAACAATAAATTTTAAAAAGAATACTCTGATAATATTTGCTTAATGTGATCTATACTATTTATAAATCTACATATTAGTTCCGGATATAAAATTATGCTTGCTAATGCATCAAAAATATATTATGCGCATTTGAAATGAGATTCGAATGACGCTGATAGACTAATATAATTTTACTACTAGTTTTAAAGATATTAAATAAATTAACAGTACTAATTAAATTAAAATGTTATAGAGTCACAATTTTATTATTATTACATTAATAGATAAAAAAGATATTGTAAGCACAAAACTGTGTTCTTCACCAAGCCAGAATTCAAATCGTCCTCTAATATCTACAAGGAAAACATCTCACTAATAATTATAAAATAATTTATTAAAACGAAAAATGAAATGTTAAAACTAAGGTGACCATTCGTTCCGTATTTAGATGCAATGTCAGGTATATTTTGAAACAATAAAATTGTCCCCTCTTTAAACTAGTGTCCCGTAAAAGTCCCGTTTACCAGTAATACTTATAATCTTACTTTCTTTCGGTCATTAGGCTAAAGTAAAGCTACCTGCTGTGGAGAGAATTTTAAAAATATTTATTCCACTTAAATCATATTTTGAATCTATGCCCAAATATTACTAAACAATTCTTTGAAACTTCCTCTTCGGTAACATGGCTTTTTTGTTCATTCCTTTTAAGTCACTATTCCACAGTGCTGGATTTACGCCCGGGCCTAGGGGCCCAGCCGGTCTGGGGGCCCTGGTTGCGGAGTCTTTTTTCAACCTAAAAAGATCACAAGGGATCTACAACAGGCATTACAAATATCATACAAGTATGCAATCACAATCTCTGGCTAAACAAATATCGCTTAACATTCTCATTAAAATTACTAAGAGTTTTTACGTTGGATTGCTGCTCCATTTACATAAGCACATTTATCCAAACGTAGGAATTGCGTTCCGAATGCTGTTGTGTACACCAGCGTCAAACGGCTCATCAGAACGGTCGTTTTCAGCGCTAAAGAGAGTAAAGAATTACTTAAGATCTAACATAGGAGAGAACAGGCTCAATTCACTCTCTGTAATGTACATAGAGTCAGAAATAATGCAGTCAATTGACTATGAAGACGTCATTCGTTCTTTTGCACAGAAGAAAGTTCGCCGTAAGATTGTATAAATTCTATAGAATAACGTAACTATATAGTAACATAGACTGTATTATTCTGACGTTTATTAAAATCATTAAAGTCAATTAAAAATTTATTTTTTCTCTCTTCTTTTGTCATTTTTTAGTTTTATTCTTTTCTCTATATTCATCAGTATATTTATTGTTTTTTTCCATATAATTGTTGTTTCCCTTTTTAAATTTTTTTCTCTTACTTGATCTGTTTGTATCATATTGTTTATTTTCTTTGTAATTAAATTGGCCTAATATTGTACATTAAAAAGGCTAGATGCCCCTACAAATACAATGTTCTTGAATAAATAAATTAAAAAGATGTTCTATATTAGTGCATTTAATTTGCTAAATTTCCAAAATAGCTTCGAGATGGGGGGGGGGGGCAATGTCAAGTGCCTAGGGGGGCCCTGGGTCTCTTAAATCCGCCCCTGCTATTCCATAAATGTATTCTTGAAATTCAAGCTCAAAATGTCTCAATAATTGAAGTATCGTCTATTTTGGGAAATCTTAAAATAAAATTGACAGAAAGAAGAAATGAGTCTTTTTTACAGGTAATATTTAGTTAAAAACTTGCTATCAAAGTTAGAGGGGTTCAACCTCGAATCACCAGTTATTTTATTAAATCTGCGTTATCTTTCTATAGCACGTGTATAGAATATTTAGAACAATGGACAGGGAAGTTTGAAGATATAAAATTTTTGCACATTTTACAACTGCAAACATTTCCCATGGGAACATAAGTACTTAAATGAGGTCGAATTTTGCTTTTGTTTGCCTGCAGCATCAAATGCCCCCATAGAAAGAATATTTTCTTGGATGAATAATCTTAAGGTCCTGTGAAAAAACCCAACTTTCCATTGAAACTGTAAAGGCAAATTGGTATGGTATGGACGTGTTCTGAATTTTACGAATATATTGTAAAGACAATGAGCTGCTAAAAAAAATTCATTCTGTAGAAAAATATGAAAAATCATAATATTGTTTTTATTTTTCAGTAGGTACATTAAGTATATTAACAAAATTTTTTAAGTTTTTTCTATAAAGGTACCTACATTTACCTACCTATTCTGTAAAATGAATTTTTTTGGTTAATTAAATTTTAAAAATGTTCTGGCTTAAAAATTAATCATTAATCTTACCTAGCACCAGTTCTTACCCCTATCACGACTTCTATTTATATCCCCCGTATTTTGCTTAAAGATAAATTGTCACCTTAACTTAAGTATTTGAAACCAATAAGCGAATGACACATGTCAAAAATATAATTTTTCGAATTATACTTTATTAATCTTCTAAAAAACAAATATGAAGTTAATTCAAAGAATACGTTGGTTAAATAGTAAATAAACTGGAACGGATCGTTCCTAGACTTTATCCATAGTCGTTTGAAATATTAATATGTTTATTTCTTTATTATTAATCAGATATCACTTGCAATTTGGAGGTCATGTTGACTTTAATTCAAAAATAATGATCGATTCTCGAGTTTTAAAGAATTAAAAAAGTACCATCTTACTCTAGAGTAAAGTACTTTAAAAAATAATTTTACTAAAAACTTTATTTAACCTTTTTTATGCTCCCCAAGGTATTTAATTGGGATATTAAATATCATCAAAATTGGTTAAGTCATTTTCAAGATATTTAGAAAAAACTAAAAAAGTCTGAAATAAAGTACTAATGTTTGTGGGCCGATATGTATCAAAAACTAATCAGCGCTTCATTTTGTTAAACTAATGGTAGGTTTTCAATTTCATTTCAATCGGTGCAACGGAGTGGAAAAAATCGTGGGCCAAAAAAACGATAACAGACATCCATACAACGGATCCGCACGCACTAATTGTTACGCCGACGATAGATAGCACTCTGCACGGCAAACCCTCACTCCCGAACAATCGAATCAATGTTGCCTCCTCAATCACTCTCGACCTAGACAAACTGAATAAATGGGGCTCTCAAAACTTAGTTAACTTTATAACTTTAATGCAAACAAGACTCAATGTTGTCTAATTTCCCTGATATTCACTTCGATTCGAATACCCTGAAAATGTGTGACAGTTTATCCATGTTGGGCGTCTCTGTCGCATCAGACCTGTCTTGGAATGAACACAACTCCTCTGTGGCGAAATCTGCAGCAAGGAAGATTGGCTTCTTATTCAGGTCCAAGCGATTTTTCAAGCCCCCACATCTTCTCACCATCTACAAGGCCCAAATCCACCCCTGTCTCGAATACGGCTCTCATCTATGGAGAGGAGCCTCTAAACATTCTCTTGCTACTCTGGACGCAATTCAGAAGCGAGCCGTCAGGCTAATTGACGATTCTACCCTCATCGACTCCCTCGACTCGCTAGCTCATCGACGAAATGTCTCTGCCCTTTCCCTTTTCTATAGATACTATCCCGGCCGGTGCTCCGATGAGATAAAATCAATAGTTCCCCCAAAGCATGCTTTGCACGTAGCACGCGTTTTGCCGACTCCCAGCACTCTTTCGCGGTCAAATTAGAAAAGTGCCGGACCACTTCATTCGCCAATACGTATATCCCCATGACTTCAAGGAACTGGAACTCTCTCCCAGCACTTATAATCTTCAAACCTTCAAAACCCGAGTGCATAAACACCTACGTCTACACCCTCTCACTAAATCAACTTTCCCTTCTCTTCGGTAATGCAAGGGTCTTTCGAGATCCATAGGGGCCTCATCTTTACTGTGCTTTTTGCATTCGATTGCATTAAAAAAAAAACTAAATGAAAAAATCGCACTTTTTGGCCTCTGGACGAGACCCCATGTAATTTTTGGCAAAACCGTCACGTGCTAAAATTCAACCTAATTGAATACTACAATTTGTGACTTTAATTGACACCATGGGTTCCGTAGTCTTTTCCTGAGGACCCTTTAAATTCACGCTTGACATGAGACCGATTACAATACTTTACCCATGCTCCGCTATGGATAAAGTAAAAATAAATTTGAAAGAGAACCTAAAGTGATTAGATAGAATCGAGGAGGAGAGAAAAAAAAATAATTCTTTTTTTTAATAAATTATTATGAGAACGTCAAAAACAATTTTATAATTAGGTAGACAAAATATCAATAAAAACAAAAGAGGCAAGTACAAGCCGTACACGCAAACCATTGGTATTGTAATTATATACGCCAAATATAAACATTGGAATCTCGATATAACGAACTAGAGAATATAACGGGCAGCATGTAAGCGATCGTAAACTGTACGTAAGTGCTCACTCACAGTTCAAAAACAAACATTGGCAACAAAATCTTTTCAATTAAAACACGGATGATTGCTAAGGGATATTTTAGAGAGACGAGAAGGGAAAGAAAAGGAAAAACCTTGATTCAAGTATTTTCTCAGAAAACATAGAGAGAGAAAAATCATGCCTGAAAATGAGTTTTCTATACTTTTCAATGTTTAAATGATTTTCGTTGGAATGTTGAAAGTGGTTATGTTGTATTATTATTATTATTATTATTTTTAATGATATTGATGTAAAAAGAAGATACACCAAAAAGGTGCATCCTAAAAGGAGCCTGGGTTGGCCCCTCCATCGTGAAAGAAGAAGAAAGGGGATTTTTATGGGCTGGGTAGGATTTGAAGGTATCTCGGATGCGGGTCTTAAATAGCTGAAACTTATAAGTTGCGGGGAAGACGGTTGCTGGAAGTGAGGTTCCATTCTCTGGAGGGTAAAAAAGGTTGGAGAAAGCGTTGGTTCGGCTTTTATCAATTTGAC
>JALMQS010000099.1:41999121-42041304 GCA_024734495.1 Forficula auricularia | reverse complement strand
TTATTCAGCCATAATCCTATTTCATCATGATGATGTAAATACTTTTGAAGTGAAAGCGAAAATCTCTCAATCATTTTTCTCCAAGTTCGAAATTTTTTTATTATTATTTTGGGTGAAATATGAGTAGAGAGGAGATGAAATTCGATCTTTAAAAATTGCTTCATGGAAAAAAAGCAAAAGAGGAAATGGACAAAGAAAAAAAGTGAAGAGGTAGGCGTGTGGTAGATGGCAGAAGTCGGTCGGGTGGGGGCGGGAGAAAGGGCGCTTTTTAAACCGCAAAGCAAAACCCCAAAAGAGACTCTCCCACAAAGATTCAATTCATATATATTATTACAATTGGTATTGAAATTCAACAAAGACAGAATATTAAATAAAATGAAGCCAGGTAAACGGTCAAAGGGCAAAAAGAACGAAGAATAGAATTATTAGTATTAGTATTTAATAGGAGAAAATGTTGCCTTTATTTGCAATTCGTAAGAGGAAACGAAATCTAATTTGACAAAGAGGATCTTATTTTGGAACGAAGTGAACTTATGGGACGCCTCGGGGTGGTTGGCTAGCCCTTTTAGGTACAGGGCGGCCGCCCCTTCTAACTTTACTCGTAATATGCGTACTCGCAAGTTTTCTGGCCAGCCTCCCATCTCCGCCACATTTTCAAATTTTTCCAAATATGTTCTTATTTCCCCTTCCCCCTCTGCTCCTGACCAATTCGGAAGGGAGGTTTGAATCGCCAGATCTGGCCCCGGTTGAACCTGGACCACAACCGGTTGTGCTCTTGCTTCTACATTTCCCCTCTCTCTCCCGTTTTCCCTAACCTGTTGATCTAATTCTGCCTTTTCTCTGGCCAACTCTTCGAGTTGGTGTTTAAGATCGGCGATCTCTTGCTTGAGCGCTGCATCCGCCATTTCTACGGTTTCTATAAATTCGTGTTACTTAAAAGAATAAGGGGAAGGTGAGATTATTAATTATTTATTCCCGCGGTGTCTTCCCGTGAAGAGTAAGGAATTTTTCTTTTCTCCTTTCTCAGGGAAGCGAAAGCAAAAAAAAATAATAATAAGAAAAATAAAAGAAATATTCAGACACTTTAAACTAGGTAGAAGAAAAACAATATTTAAAGCAATGAGAAGGAAGAAGTTGATATTGCTTAAATAGTAAAACAAGGATATATATATGTAGATTCGAAATAAAAAAAAATTGTCAAAGGAATTTAATAACTAAGCTAAGGGACATTAGTAAAAAAAAATTTAAGTATATATATACACATATATACATATATATATATATATACATATATATATATATTTATTTATTTATTTATTTATTTAAATAAAATAAAAGAAGAAAAAAAAATATTAATAAGTGAGTACTGTTTTAGAAATTTCTATCGCACGATTATTCTGTTTCAACAACAAAAAAAAATTTTAAGACCCCAAAAAAAAAATGTAATTCTAGTAATGTCCTAAATTGGAATAAAAAAAATAAAAATATTAAGAAGCTAAAAAAAATTCAAGACTAAGAAAAGTTTCTATTAGCGTTCTCCTCATCCCCTAAAAAAAATTTTAAAACCCCGGTTCGCAAGAGGATCGTCTTGTTGCAACGATCCTGGTCACACGGCACCATTTGTAAGCCCCTGCGTTGCCCCTCAAGGGGATAAGCCCTCTGCGCCCTGTCCGCGGAGGGTAGGTAGTGAGGATAAAATTATAGGTAGTCTTCTTAACTAGTTGATTAACATTTATTTTTATATTTACAATTTATTTTAATAATGCATACAAATAATTTAAATATATTTATTAGGCCAATTTGGTAATTTAATGAACACAAGGGTTTGTTTGTTTTATCTAATATTTACTTTATGAATTTAAGATTTTTAAATATAATTAACTTATTAACTAATAACATTAAAATTATATTTGATTATTTAGTATTAGTTATAATAATATAATGATTTTTACATCTAATTAACTTACTAACTAATAACATTAAAATTATGTTTGATTATTTAGGTATTAGTTACAATACATGATTATTCTACTTGTAATAATATTAGTGAGCTCACGCTATTCGACGGCCGTCATCTGATCTCCTCTCAACACCCTTAATATCCTCATAGGATAATCACACCCTGAGTTGTATACTCCTGGTTCACGTTTTATTTCACTACTCACTCTACCAGTCGTTTCACCCCTTTCCAACCCCTAATTCTTGCACGATTCCCTAAGCTCAAACTCTCTGCGTCAACGCTCAGCCCCGCTCTGCGATTCTCGGCGGCCACGCGCTCTTCGCCGCTCACTTCCTCCGTTCCCCGCTTGCCCCTCCCCCACCTTCGCGCGTCGTCCTCGCTAGCGAATTTCTTACCATCAGCGAATTCTTCGTGTACTCTCTGTTCTAACAAATTAGACCTCCTCATGGAAAATAGCCAATATATTATTATATTATTAAATAAATATATTTACGTATTGACAAATTATTTATTTATTGTCTTCCCAGGCCTTACATCGTTCATGGTTTTCCCAGACCTTACATTGGTTTTTTAATTTTAAAACCCACTAATAGGTTATAGAAATTATTAATATATTATATTAAAATTAGGAATTTTTTGTTTGTTTTTAATTAACAGGTGTCTAAATCATAACAAAACAGGTTTGTTTACAAATAAATTGGTTCAAGTGGCTTTTTTTTATATAACTTGGAAACAAATCTTATTTAATTTTATGTTTTTGTTTCAGATCCTATACGATTATTTTTTTTATTATTTTTTTCCTATATATTTTTTTATAATGTTTATCAATATGAACGAATGTGGGCAAATTGGTGTACGAGTAAACAAATATACACAAAATATATATGTGGACCATTAGAAAGCTTGAAATGCAAAAACTGGGTGCGTGGTGGGGTGGATGTGGGAGGTACAGGAGGTGGGGTGCAGTTGTGGGGGATCCGGGGGTGGGAGGAACGGTTGGTGTGGGGTGGGGGCGGGGTGCATTGGTGGGGGTGAGGTGTGTGGTTTCGGGGGGGGGGGGGGGTCAGGGGTTACCCTGCATCGCTCGGTGGCTCCAGCTACTTTATTATTATACATGGTTAAAGTTTGAATTTTTGCTATTAAATTTAGTTTAAATCACACATAATTAAATATAATTATTTATTGAACACAAACAACAAATAATACAATATAACTACGACGTTTCGATCGGCTTATTCTGCGATTAACCTAAAATCGGAGTGGGTACTTATCTGCTCTTACAGGGTGGGGCATAAAGATCTACCACATTTTGAAGAAGTATAAAAAAAATGAAAAAATTTAATCAGAAAAAACTGAATAAATTTTTGAAAAGAACATAAAAATTTTTTTTTTTAATATAGTTTTAAACATTATCAGACAAAAAAAGGGTGTGGGGGGGGTGTCAAAAATGAAAATTCTAGCCCTTTCGACCTAATTATGTATACACAACATGGGTAATTTTTGCATTTCTAGCCTTCTGGGGATCCACAGAATATGTATAAAAAATTTGGTTGAGTTTGGTCGATAGGGTTAGAATTTTCATTTTTGACCCCCCTCACCTCTTTTTTTGTCTGATATAATGTTTAATTAAAACACATAAAAAAAATATATTTTATGTTCTTTTCAAAATTATAATCCGTTTTTTCTCTAGTTAAATCGTTTCATTTTTTATACCTCTTCAAAACGTGGGAGATCTTTATGCCCCAGCCTGTACATGAGAACGATCGAAGAATAAGCCGATCGAAACGTCGCGTCGTATTTATATTGTATTATTTGTTTGTTTTCACTAAATAATTATAATTATGTATGATTTAAACTAAATTTCAATCCTTAATTATACAGGGTGGTTCAAAAATTAGTTCCTTTATGGGATCTCGCTTATTATAATAGATAGATTAGAGAATAAGTGCAATTTCAGCAAAGTTTCTATTTTCTAAAATGTTCAATAATATGAAAAAAAATTTGATTTAAATTGAACTTTTCTTAAAAAAAAAGTAAAAAATTAAACATTTTTCTTTCGCTTTTAACTTATTTACTCGTATTAATAAATATTTTTCGAATCTGAAATACATTTTTCACAGAAACTTTTAAGTATTTTTTTATATTATTATTATTTTTAAATAAAATTGAACTCGTCACTAAACAAATAATTTCTTAGCTGTTCAATAATATGAAAAAACATTTGATTTAAATTGAACGGTTTACTAAAAAAATTCAATTAAAGTGAAAAATGACAAATTTTAGTTTCACTTAGGTATATAACTTTTATTTATTACCCTACTACTTAAATATTATTCAAATCTAAAAAAAATTTGAAATTAAAAAGACTGATGATGAAGGTCAACCCTTCGAAACAATTTTCTCTAACAAATAAATTATATAAATATATATACATATTTATATTGGTTATTGTATATAGGGACATGGGGGGTGGAGGGGTTTGTGTGTGAGAACCCCTCCCCCCAAGGGTAGGGCTCATAGGATGAGTAACGGCAATGACAAACCGTTTCTTATTGCAAACAAATATATGTTTGATTAAGAATTATGTTTTTTTTTTTTTAATTTCTTTAAATACCTATTTGTTTTAATAGAAAAAAATCTCACTAAATATTTGGCTTTGTAGATTGACCCCCCCCCCCCCATTGAAAGGTTTTTGGCCTCGCCACTGTATATATGTATCTACCATATATGTTTAGTACCTGGAGCCACCGAACGATGCACGGTAACCCCTGACCACCCCCCTCCCGAAACCAAACACCACGCCCCCCACCAATGCACCCCCACCCCAACCGCGCCTCCCAGCCCCGAATCCCCCACAACTGCACCCCACCTCCTGGACCTCCCACATCCACCCCACCCCGCACCCAGTTTTTGCATTTCAAGCTTTCTAATGGTCCACATATATATTATGTGTATATTTGTTTACTCGTACAATTTGCCCACATTCGTTCATATTGATAAACATTATAAAAAATAAATAGGAAAAATATAATAAAAAAATAATCGTATAGGATCTGAAATAAAAACATAAAATTAAATAAGATTTGTTTCCAAGTTATATAAAAAAGCCACTTGAACCTCTTTATTTGTAAACAAACCTGTTTTGTTATTATTAAGACACCTGTTAATTAAAAACAAACAAAAATTCCTAATTTTAATATAATATATTAAAATTCGCTATAACCTATTAGTGGGTTTTAAAATTAAAAAACCAATTAAAAATAAAACATAATTGAAAAAAATGTAAACAAACTTTTTTATTGAGATTTTCATCTGTCAATAATTACTTTAATTAAGAAAAGATCAATTAAGATGAAATTTGTCGAGGTCCAGACCTAGCCAGATCGCTTTCTCATCCTCAAAACTTGTTAATAGAATTAGTTTAATCAAAATCGGTAGAGCAGTTTTCAAAATAGAACAATGATACAAATATATATATAAATAAATATATATATAAATATATATATATACAAACAATTTTTGCTCGTTTAATAATTTGCATCAAGTTGAAGACAACCTCATTGATTTTTCTTTATTAAGGGTTAGTACCAATAACTAAAGAGAAATAATCATTGATTCTGCACCCATCGATAAACCAAATATTTTCAATTCAATACAAATACTTATGAAAAAATGATCCTCACCAAATAGTAAAGACTAAATTTTATCTTTTTATTCAAATGAGATTGAATTTTATAATACATTTGCATATGTATATCATATTATCAAAAAAACTTTTTAATTAATTTATAAAAATAAGCGTTTAAAATATGGGCAAAATGATAATAACGTTATAAATTTGTAATTTAATTTAAATCTTTATGAAATAATGAAAACATGAGATTAAAAACAAATTGGAATATGTATATATATTTTACATTTGGGAATAGATTAAGAGTGGACAAATACTGACAGAAATGTGGGTGGGCGGATTGAAATGAAAATGGTATAATATTTAAACTACATCATATATGTGATTAATGAAAGGTTTTCAACACAAACTGATAATGGTTTGGATTAATTCCACCCTTTCATTCTTTGATAAATTATTTATTTATTTATATTTAAATGTATTTTTCATACATATATATTACAATAATTACAAATTTTAATACTAAAGTTATAATATTTCTCAATAGAAATTTTCAACTGTCCCTCTATATATATCTCAACCAAAACATTCTGTGAAAAAACAGGCCAAGATCGAAAAAGTAGTGAAATCTAATGTGTAGCCAAGTTAAATTTGCCAAGAATAATTAAGTTGAGAGATCTACTATTTTCTCAACTTAATTATTCATGGCGAATTTAACTTGGCTACACACTAGATTTCACTACTTCTTCGAACGTGGCCTGTTTTTTCACATAATGTTTTGGTTGACATTTCTTTTCTTTTTGTAAACTATGGGGAAGCCCGTTGTCCAAAGGGCTAGAATTTTCATTTTTGACCGCCCTCTATTTTGGGTGGTTAGTTTTTGCATTTCCAGTCTTCAGGGGGCCCACAGAATATTTATACAAAATTTGGTTGAGTTTGGTCCTACCGGCTAGAATTTTCATTTTTGACTCCCCCCCCCCTTCCTTTGAACGAATTGGAAGATAGAAAGTTTGGATTTTTGGAATTTTTCCTTTATTTGTGTCCCAAACTACTACTAACATGCAAAATTTGATGATGCTGGAATGATTGGAAGTACTCTATAGGTTTTGGTGACCTGTCAGTGAGTGAGTGAGTGACAAAAAAAATATCCCCCAAGTTTCAAGTCTCTATCTCAATTATAACCTGTGCCCCTAGCAATGTAAGTTAACATGGAATTTTAGCCATTGAAAGATCAATTTTTTATTCCGGCCAAAGTAATGGTTCAAATAATTTGAAATTCTGTAAACTTTATCTTTATAATAGACTAGCTGCAAGGCCCGCCTTCGGCGGCCCTCTTGCTAGCCAGGGGCACGCCCCCTGGACCCCCAACCCACGAATCCCACCCTCACACTACACTCCCCCCCCCCCCGACCCACCCAGCACCCCTACCCCCGCACCATGAACCCGTGCCCAACTCCCGCCCCCATACCACAGAACCCAAACCTCAGCCCCCCCCCTCCCCGAAACCCACCCAGCACCCCCCCCCCCTCACCCCACCCACCTCGGGCCCCCAACCCACGAACCCCAACCTCACCCCCACTCCAACCAACCACACTCCACGAAACCCACCCAGCACCCCAACGCCCGCCCCCACACCACCACTCCAACACTAACCTGCACACCCCACCTCGGACCCCCACCCCGTACCACCCCACCACGCCACTGGACCCTAACCTGAACCCCCCCCCCCCCCCACCAACCATTACCCCCCCCCCCCCCCCCCTACTACGCCATACTCCCTCACTCCACCGCCATTCCACTCCGCGCATCCCATGCCCTAACCCACACCCACTCCAACCCCGCATCCAGTTTTTGCATTTCTAGCCTTCTAGTGACCCACAGATTATGTAAACAAAATTTGGTTGAGTTTGGTCCAAGAGCAAGAATTTTCATTTTTTGACCCCCCCCCATTTTATGTGGTTATTTTTTGCATTTCTAGCTCTCTAGAGGCCCACAGATTATGAACAGAAACCACTGAAACAGACAGACAGACAGACAGGAATTTTGTTGAGGGTGTTTTCGTTCATAACTTTGGTTGAAACGTGTGCAACCAAAATTTGGCGTTATTTGGACCAATGTACAGACAAAACCTTAATTTTATATATATAGATATCCCTCAGAATTTTTACAGATTTTTAGCTATTATAATTTTGGAGTCTATAACTTAGTTACACTAAGCAATAGCAGTATTTTATCTAGCTGTACTCCAAAACTATAATAGGTAAAAATCTGTAATAATTCTGATGGATAGCTAATATTATAAGGATAAGGTCTACAGAGTTTTTTGAACCATTACTTTGGCTGGAATAACAAATTGATATTTTGATGCCAAAACCCCCATGTTATTTAGATGAGAAACTTAAATCGCTGGGGTCATAGGTTATAATTGAGATAGAGACTTGAAACTTGGGGAATATTTTTTTTATTTATTTCGATTCATGTGGGCCCTTGTCCGCGTAAAAATTCGAAAATACCCAAAATAAGGATATACACCAAAGGTTATTACCGGAATATTCGTTTTAAAATTCTTCCAATTTAGTTATTTATTGATCTGTTTTTTAAATTATTTATTTTTACTTAATTTAACTACAATTTCTTCAAGCCCAGTGACAAATTCTAACTATTTATTTTTTATTTTATTTTATTTATTTAATTTTCTCAGTGTATTTATTTATTTGTTTTTATTATTTGGACGACATGCGATATTCCTTTTTGTTTTTTATTATTTTTTTCTTGGCCGGAGCATACTAAGGTTTCACACCGTTCTGCTGTGGCCACACCCTGAGCCACTCAACCGGATCCTGAGTGGGAGGATCGGAGGGCTATGTGGAGAGATGTGGAGGCCCTATTATTATAATTATTCTCAAAATCTAGTAATAATTGGAATATATATATATTGTTGAAAGTATCGCTCCTTTTTGTTATGAGGGTTTTAAGGCCTCAATGAAGCTGCTATTTTACTTTATAATGAAAGAAATGTTTCGATAGGGGCTGCTGGTTTGAATATCTAGTTAACTACTGTTATGCATATATGATATCCTGTAAAGAAAAAATGTAGGGAAGTCAAGGGTAGTTTTTCTTCAAAAGCGTATGAAATAAAAAGGTAAAACAATTCAACTTTTATATATAATTTATTTAGTAATTAACAAAGGGGAAGGTTTGGATATTGTGGAGTGTGGTGGATTGATTAAGAGTGTTTAGGAATGGTACAGGCCATTGGTAGCCTGGTTCTCGTTCCGCGATGCCTTGCGTATAATTGAATACGCCGTGTGTGGGCTGGGAGCGCTGCTCAAGATGGAGCGCACAAATGCCCTTGGGTTGGTTTCTTGCCTCTTGGTTGGGCAAGGGTATATATATATGTTGTTGTCTGCCAAGCGAATCGGGCATACGTTGGGCTAAGCGTGGCTTAGTTAGGTTATTAATGAACCTTTCAGTGATATTGCCGCAATTGGTTTTGGGCAAGGGGTTTGCATATGTTTTTTGTTGGTCACCAAGCGACTGGGCACCAAAAAATACATATACATTTCAGGATAAAAAAAAGAGAGAAAATAATTAAAGATATGAACACGTATAGGATATGAATTTTAGCTATCAGAACATTCTTACCTTCAGGCTCATACAAGCCTAGCGAATAGAAAATAGAGTAATTCTAAGAGAAGTTTACCCTTTGGTTGTTGAGAGTATAAGAATGATTGGGCGCGTTAGCCAGTGTTTCGAGAACAAAAAGGTTGGTGGGGAGTGTAGTTGCAAATGCCGACTATAGGGGTCCGAGTGCGTTGATAAAATGACTGATTTGACCATGGTGAAAAATTGTGGTAATTTTGAACATATATAGTTATAATAAATTTAATGGATATTCCTAGGATCTCTTATGCTAGCTGGAATAGTAATGATTTTTTATGATACAGATGGAAGATAGTGTTGATTTACTTTTTTTTTCATTTTGTGATGTATATTTCTAAATAAACGAATTGATAGGTACTTAAATAAAACTAAAAATCCATAATAAGTAAAACAGCTGTAACAAATGCTTGTAAATTCGCTTGTCGTCGTCCCTTGGAATACAATTTGCTACTTGTTGGATGTTTTTTTCCTCTCCTTTATCATTGAATTGAATGGATGTTTTTGTTTTATCCGATAGAGTTTAGATAAAAGGTTACCATTAAAATTCTTCTTTCCACTTGGTCTGTCTCTAGAGAAAGTTAAGAACTTGAAGAAATTAGGCATGTGAAGCTTAACCGAATTTCTCTGGGGTCCTTCCACGGCCGTTTTTTTTTTTTTTTTTCTCTCACTCTTTTACTCCTTGCCTCTTTCCCCTCTATAAAACGTGAGGGGGTTTCTTTTTAAATTGTTTTCTCTCCGGGGCTCAGACATGTCTCTAAAGAAAAAAGAAATAAAAAAAAATTTAAATTCTTTGTTCATCCTGAAATGCGTTGACAAATGGATTTAAATTTTTTATCTATTTTTGTTTGCTAATGAGTCTATTACCACATCATTCAACTTAAAATTATGAAAACATTTTACAAATTCTTCATTTTCTTCTTATAAAGGACAAATAAGAACGAATCTATCTACTCTTATTAAACGAGCAAAAATTGTTTTTTATATATATATATTTGTATTTTAGTTCTATTTTGAAAACGGTTCTACCTATTTTGATAAAACAAATTCTATTAACAAGTTTTGAGAATGAGAAAGCGATAGGTCTGGACCTCGACAAATTTCATCTTAATTGATCTTTTCTTAATTAAAGTATTTATTGACAGATGAAAATCTCAATTAAAAAGTTTGTTTACATTTTTTTCAATTATCTTTTATTTATTAATTGGTTTTTTAATTTTAAATCCCACTAATAGGTTATAGCAAATATTAATATATTATATTAAAATTAGGAATTTTTTGTTTGTTTTTAATTAACAGGTGTCTAAATCATAACATTACAGGTGTGTTTACAAATAAAGTGGTTGAAGTGGCTTTTTTTATATAACTTGGAAACAAATCTTATTTAATTGTATGTTTTTATTTCAGATCCTATACGATTATTTTTTTGTTATTATTTTCCTATTTATTTTTTTATAATATTTATCAATATGAACGAATGTGGGCAAATTGGTGTACGAGTAAACAAATATACAAATAATATGTAGACCATGAGAAAGCTAGAAATGCAAAAATTGGGTGCGGGGTGCGGTTGATGTGGGAGGTACAGAAGGTGGGGTGCAGTTGTGGGGACCGGGGGTGGGTTGGGGTGGGGTGGAACTGAGTGGAGGTCCAGTGGTCGGGGCGAGGTGTGTGGTTTCGGGAGGGGGGGGATCAAGGGCTTACCGTGCATCGCTCGGTGGCTCTAGGTACTTCGTTATTTGAACCAAGTAAGTTATAAGAATAATTTTTAAAGAGTTAGGTGTCGGTTCAAGGTAAAATATTTTTTATAATCAGTAAGCAAAATTCCAAGGTAGGTTTCACAAAATATGTTAATTCTATGAAACCTACCTTTAAATTTTACTTACTGATTAAGTTATAAGATACGGAACTCTCGGTATGAGGTCCGACTCACACTGGGCTATCTTATTTAAAATGTTAAGTTGAAAGTTTCTTTTTGCCAAAAGTAGCAGAATTTTTTTATAAATTAAAGGGACAATAAAAGAGTGTGCCTTCTGCTGGAATAATACATTTTTTATTTATAACGAGACTATAGTTTCGAGAGCTTTGCCCTCTTCATCAGTCTATTATAATTGATTCACAGTAATCGATGTGTTCACTCACCCTGATCTAGCTTTTTGCACGTGTCTCTGCCTTTACGGTTGCATACGCATTGATTGGCAGGCGCTTCCGTTACATGAAATCAACAGATTCAATTGTTTCATTTTGATGTTGAGTTACTGTTAATATTGTTTTCGAAATAGGCAGAATTAGTTTAAATTCAAATCTAAACAGACATAAATATCTACACTCTTCGTAAAAAAAATCCCGCAACACTTCTAATTTTTGTTTTTCGAATTTTATTATTGGGCATAGATCATCACTCTTTGCAATAGAAAAGGCATAAACAGTCCCTTCTTGCATTCAATTTCATTAAAAAACAAAAAAAAAAAAACAGACTTTCAAAAATTAAATTTTGATTAGTTTTTATATAAAATGTATTAATGAGGTCCTTTCGCTCCAGTAATAAGTTAAAACCCAAATGAAAAATAATAGAATTAATAAATAAATAGTATGGAAGCCGTAAATGTTTGAAATAAAAACAATTAAAAAAATTAAATACAAAAGTTAGTTTGATTTATTAAAATCAGCTGATGATAAGTCTTGTATGATTTGGCAATGCGTTGTATTAATACTGTTTATGTTTACCTTTTGTTTATGTTTACATCCAAACATAGCATTTATGTGATTTTTTAAAGTAAATATCTAAATAAATTCGTGGGTCAATGATATATTTTATTGCAAAAAAAGAAACCTGCATGTTTCAAAAAGATAAATTTTAGTTTTTTTTAACTTTATCTAATCTACTAATTGAAGGAGACAATAAAATAGTGTGTCTTTTGCTGGAATTATAAATTATATTACATTATATTCTAATATAATCCATTATATTCAATTATATTCCATTATATTCCATTATAATCCAATATATTTCATTTTATTCTATTTTATTCAATTATATTTCATTATAATCCATTATATTACTTTATATTCCATCATATTCTATAATATTCCATTATATTCAATTATATTCCATGATAATCCGTTATATTCCATTGTATTCTATTATATTCAATTATATTCTATTATATTCCAATATATTAAATTATATTCCAATATATTTGATTATATTCCATTATATTCAATTGTATTCCATTATATTCCATTATAATCCGTTATATTCTATTTTTACATTATATTACATTATAATCCATTACATTTACATTATATTCCAATATAATCCATTATATTCCATTATATTCCATTATAATCCGTTATATTTCATTTTATTTACATTATATTCCATTATAATCCATTATATTCCAATATAATCCATTATATTCTGATATAATCCATTATATTCCATTATAATCCATTATATTCCATTATATTCCAATATAGTCCATTATATTTCATTATATTCCATTATAATCCGTTATTTTCCATTTTTTACATTATATTACATTATATTCCATTAAATTCCGACATAATCCATTATATTCCATTACATTACATCATATTCCAATATAATCCATTATATTCCATTATAATCCATAATATTCCATTATATTCCAATATAATCCATTATATTCATTATATTCATTATATTCCAATATAATCCATTATATTCCAATTATATTCCATTATATTCCATTATATTCCATTATATTCCAATATAATCCATTATATTCCATTATATTCCAATATAATCCATTATATTCCAATATATCCAAATTTATATTTACATTATATTACATTATATTCCAATATAATCCATTATATTTCATTATATTCCATTATAATCCACTATATTCAATTATTTTACATTATAATTCAATTATATTCCATTTTATTCCATTATATTGCATCATATTCCAATATAATCCATTATATTCCATTATAATCCATAATATTCCATTATATTCCAATATAATCCATTATATTCCATTATAATCCATAATATTCCATTATATTCCATTATATTCCATTATAATCCATTATATTGCATTATATTACATTATATTCCATTATAATATATTATATTCCATTATATTCAATTATATTCCATTATAATCCACTATATTCAATTATTTTACATTTTATTCAATTATATTCCATTTTATTCCATTATATTTAATTAATTTTATGAATTCATAAATTAATTCCTGTGAATCAATTATAATAGACTGATAAAGAGGGCAAAGCCCTCGAAACTATAGTCTCGTTATAAATAAATAAAATTTATAATTCCAGCAGAAGACACACGCTTTTATTGTCTCCTTCAATCTTAATTTTCTATAAGACTCAGAGAAAATGTTTACATTTTAAAAATTTTATTCTCAAAGATTTGCTGGGTAATTTGTGATTGAAACTTCACCAATGCATTGATAGAGGCTTAAACTATTATAAAAAATTAACAGTGAATACAAAGATTTAAGTATCTTTTTGAGTGTCTTTTTTTGAAAAAAGATGGAAATTATTTCAAAAATCAACCCAGTCCTATAATATTAACAAATGAATTTAACTTTTAAAGACCAATCATAGATTTTAGAGAAAATATTTTTACACTGCATATCAGAGAGGTTCGTCCCCTTAGGAATCGAACCCAAGAGCTAACTAAGCTTGCCGGGCCGTTAGCCAAACCTTTAAGACAAACATCTCTCTGACATGCAACATATATAAGTATTATAGCTAAAGATTTTTCACTCCCTTCAACTCAAAGGGAAAAGCAACAAATCAGGCTAAACTGAAAAAAGTTTTCAGTGAGAGGCCCTTTAGATTTTACAGTGAATATAAAGATTTAAGTCCGGCAAGCTTAGTTAGCGCGTGGGTTCGATTCCTAAGGGGACGAACCTCTCTGATGTGCAATCTAAAAATATTTTTCTCTAAAATCTATGATTGGTCCTTAAAAGTTAAATTCATTTATTAATAAATAAACTGCAACGGATCGTTGCTAAACTTTATCCAAATTCATTTGAAATATTAATATGTTTTGATGGCTTGGTGTGTACTGGATTTATTAATTATTTATCCTTTAACAATAAAAAAATAATATGTTTATTCTCTTTATTATTAATCAGATATCACTTGCAATTTGCAGTTCATGTTGACTTTAATTCAAAAATAATGATCGATTCTCATTTAATAGTCGAGGAATAACCATTCTACATTGGATTTTTGACGTTTCGGTTATTATTGGTAACCATTGCTGAAGACATGGAGGAAACGGCTTAAAATTAAAAATAACGATCAATTCTTATCTAATACTAGAGGAATAACCTTATTGCATTCCATTTTTGATGTTTTGACTATTAATGGCAACCTCTACTGAAAACATGGAAGAATTGACTTAAAATCAATAAGACTAAATTCTTTTATGGTAAACAACTCAAACTTGATCCATCCATCCATCCATCCACACGCAATTCCAAAAAAATGGCACTTTTTGGCCTTCGACGAGATTCAGGTAATTTTTAGCAAAACCGTCACGTGCTAAAATTCAATCTCATTGAATACTTCAATTTGTGACCTTAATTTTGTCCATGGGTTCCGTAGTCTTTACCTGAGGACCCTTTGAAGTCGCACTTACCGCGCGACCGATTACAATACTTTCTCCCATGCTTCGCATTGGATAAAGTAAAAATTAAGTTATAGTTATAATCTAATATTTTTAGTTAATAGAGTAAAGGGTGTGTAGTTTCACAGTGAATGAAATAAAACTCAAAGAGGTTTATACAAACTCAATATATTTCGGATTATTAGTCCATCATCAGGAGTTTACAAGACAATACTGTATTGTCTTGTAAACTCCTGATGATGGACTAATAATCCGAAATATATTGAGTTTGTATAAACCTCTTTGAGTTTTATTTCATTCACTGTGAAACTACACACCCTTTACTCTATTAACTAACATCATGTTTCACCTAAAACCTACACCACTTTCCATAAGTAAAATTAATATTTTTTATTTAACATTGACGGCGAAAGGACCTCATTAAATGCTCAACTTTACCCCTTAGCAAATAGACAGATAGTGTACTGAGTCTTTTTACTTTATCCAATGCGAAGCATGGGAGAAAGTATTGGAATCGCTCTCGCGGCAAGCGCGACTTCAAAGGGTCCTCAGGTAAAGACTACGGAACCCATGGACTCAATTAAGGTCACAAATTGAAGTATTCAATGACATTGAATTTTAGCACGTGACGGTTTTGCCAAAAATTACCTGGAATCTCGCCGAGAGGCCAAAAAGTGCCATTTTTTTGGAAGTGCGTGCGGATGGATGGATGGATGGATGGATGATGTGTGTGTTATCGTTTTTTTCGTCCACGACTTTTTCCACACCGTTGCACCGAATGAATTGAAATTGAAAACCTACCAGTATTTTAACAAAATGAAGCGCTGATTAGTTTTTGGTACATATCGGTCGACAAACATTAGTACTTTATTTCAGTACTTTTTTAGTTTTTTCTAAATATCTTGAAAATGACTTAACCAATTTTGATGAAATTTAATATCCTAATTAAGTACCTTGGGAAGCACAAAAAAGGTTAAATAAAGTTTTTAGTAAAATTATATTTTAAAGTACTTTACTCTAGAACATATTAATATTTCAAATGAATTTGGATAAAGTTTAGCAACGATCCGTTGCAGTTTTTTTCAATTTATAAATAAATTAAAATTAATATTTTTTTAAACTTTCCCAAACTCATATATATAATTTATTTATTTCTAAATTGAACAAAACAAAAAATACAAACTTTTGAACACCAATTATGTTCACATTAAGCGGATAAAATTCATTAAAATGTATATATACATTGTAATTAAATGTTTGAGTATTTTAATGAAGAGAGAATTGGGGGGATGACATTTTGATACTTTGGGGGTGAGGGGGGGCGAGTACCCCTCTCCCCATGGGGTTGATAAATAGGCTTTAAGTTTTTTAATTAATTAATTATACCAGCTTAACTATTAATTAGTAATAATCTATAAATAGACACACACACACAGTAAAGAAAATTAAAAAAATAAATAAATGGTAAAATAAAAGCGCGGGAGCTGTAATCTGTTTTAATTAAATATTGAATCCGCCATTTGAAATTCAAATCCTGTATATATATATCATTCATCAAATAGGATTGAGGTTTAATGCTACAATTTTATTTGTTTTGACTTCAAATATTAATTAAATAATAACGCCATGTCGTTGTTATAGTTAAATGCATTTAATCTTAATAAAGGAAAAGAAAAGTTAGGGAGAAGAAATAAGAGATTAAGAACTTTAATTGAAATTCAACTCGTTTCAATAAAAATACATTTATTTTATTTCAAAGGGTTTCAATTTTAAAATCTACACATAATAGGCTTGTTCGGAATTTTACTTATGGAAAGTGGTGTAGGTTTTAATTGCGAAACATGATGTTAGTTAATAGAGTAAAGGTGTGTAGTTTCACAGTGAATGAAATAAAACTCAAAGAGGTTTATACAAACTCAATATATTTCGGATTATTAGTCCATCATCAGGAGTTTACAATTGGGAATTGATTGATGTGTCAACGCATGAACTTATGGGCACGCCTCAAAACCTCCAGTCTATTTTTAACCGACTTCAAAAAAAGGAGGAGGTTCTCTATTCGACTGAATTTTTTTTTTTTTTTTTTTTTTTTGTGCCTATGTTACCTCATATCTCCGCCAATTGTCAACCGATTTTGAAAATTTTTTTGCATTGGGTCTAGTCTAGCTTCCGATTGGTCCCATTTTTTTTCGATTTTTTTTCATAGGTATTAGACCTTTTTTATTAGGTTTGTTTAGACCTAACCTCTTTGTTTATGAACCGATTTCGATGGTTCTTTTTTTATCCGAAAGGGGGTGTCTTAGGGATGGTGTCATATTAATTTGGTCAAGTTCTGATGATATAATCACTATTAATAACATCACTAAAAAGAGAAAAATAAAAATTTTTAAGAAAAAAATAAAAACCGACTTCAAAAAATTAAATGCAACAAATAAAATACACTAAAAGGTATAAAATAATTATTATCTTATTTAGTTACAACTAAACGACGAAATATTAACACGAAATTACTTTTTGAAGTTGGTGCCAAACATATACCTTTTATGAATCGCACTCGACGGATCTTACTTAGTACGTTTGGCGGGTACGCTCGCTTATAGGTATAGTTTGTTTGGCACCGACTTTAAAAAGTAATTTGGTGTTAATATTTCGTCGTTTAGTTGTAACTAAATAAGATAATAATTATTTTATACCTTTTAGTGTATTTTATTTGTTGCATTTAATTTTTTGAAGTCGGTTTTTATTTTTTTTCTTAAAAATTTTGATTAGTCTCAGTAGTTAGTGTAAATCCAGGGCCAGCGCTACCGGGGGTGCAACCCGTGCGGCTGCACAGGGCGGCAGAAAGGCAAGGTGGGCGGGGGTCGCAGCGGTTAAATATGACTGTGTATGTGTGTGTGTGCGCGCGTGTGCGTGTGGCGTGAGCAGTAGGTTTTACTTGACCCAAAGAGTGAATTTAAAGTTAATTTTTATTTCTTTACTCTTGACCAAACAATAATATCACTCGAAGAACGTTTTGAGCTGATCAAACAACACAGTAATTATTTTGAATTTTTATACAATATCCCATCGATAAAGAACTGATCAAAAAGTGATTTAGAAAATAAGTGTAAACAGCTTCAAGATGTTCTAACTTACGGAGAATCACGGGATATTGACGCTAATGAACTTTGTGATGAACTGAAAGTGCTTTGTCATATTGTTGAAGAAAATTCTACGCCGATGGACGTATTGAAATACACACTAGCAAATGATTTTGCACCAAATGTTGCAATAGCATTAAGAATTTTACTAACTCTACCAATTACAGTAGCCAGTGGTGAACGGAGTTTCTCCAAATTAAAACCGATAAAGACTTACCTTCGATCGACCATGTCTGAAACTAGGTTAGATGACCTAGCAACAATATCAATCGAACATGAATTGGGAGAAAAATTGAACTATACTGTAAATTACGTAAATTACCAAGAAAAGCCAAAAAGACACCCAAAAAGATACTTTAATCTTTGTTTTCACTGTAAAATCCATGGTCCGTCACTGAAAACTTTTTTCAGCTTAGCAGGAATTTTCACTATTCCCTTTGAGTTGAAGGGAGTGAAAAATCTAGCTATAATACTTATATATGTTGCATGTCAGAGAGAGATTTGTCTTAAGGGTTTGGCTACTGGCCCGGCAAGCTTAGTTAGCGCTTGGGTTCGATTCCTAAGGGGACGAACCTCTCTGATATGCAATGTAAAAATATTTCAACTAATATCTATGATGTCCTTTAAAGTTAAATTCATTTTAATAATATTATATACTGGGTTGATTTTTGAAATAATTTCCATCTTTTTTCAAAAAAAGACACCCAAAAAGATACTTAAATCTTTGTTTTCACTGTAAAATCTTTAAAATTGAGTCGAAACAGATTGGCAGAAAATTCAATTCATTTCAAGAAATACATTATTCTTAGCACATCTCTACGAATATTTAAGTCTTTAAATATTTTATAATATTTCTCATCTAATAAAAAATTCCTAAAATCTTTTTTAGAACCCTAATGAAAATAAATCTTATAGTACAAGATCCCGACTTAGGTCGACCTTCTCCTATCCTAATGAAATTAATACTTTGATACTATAATGTATTAATAAACAAAACTTGATAGTTTTTAAGGAATTTGGTGTTGGTACTTGGTGAAACATTTTTTAAAATTATTGGATAAAAAATACTTGGTAGGTCTTAATGTGAAACCTACCAAGTATTTTTTATTCAATAATTTTAAAACTTGATAGGGTCGACATCCAATTTCCCTGAACATCTATTTTATTTAATTTATTAGATTTATATTTATTATTTTTATTTATTCTTCTTCTTCTTAGAGTGCCATGCCCGAAACGAGCTTCGGCTCCTCTCCACATTTACCTGTGCTGAGTGTGTTTAGTTGTTTTACACAGATATACGGGACCTACTTTTTAACGCAGATTCCGAACGACTAGTTTGGAGAGGTTGACTGGACAATTATACTCTTAGTAGGTTGCCATTGCTTTCCGAGAGGAGACGACTGCAAATATCTGCCGAGACTCAGTCTCGAACCAGCGTACTTCAAGTCACCGGGCCGACACTCTAACCACGAACCCACATTCGCCTTCTTTTATTTATTTATTTTATTTTATTTTTAATTATCTACATTTTCATATATAACAATAAAGGAAACTCTATAATTACAAAATACTAATTTCAAGTTATCTGTTGATATCCTGTCTAACTGGACTTATGCAGGGAAAAAAGATGTCGACTCAACTTTGGCATTTTATATACATATTTTACTCTCGATTGGTAATATATTTATCCGAAAACTCGATAACTACATTTATGTATAGTACAGTTATCTAATTACATTTATGTAATAAAATTAACAACTCTAATTTTTTATTAAAAATAGCTACGCAGGGAAATTGGATTTCGACCCTATTAAGTTTTGTCTATTAATACATTAGTACCTGGGCCACCGAGCGATGCTCGGTAACTTTTTGCTTCAGTTAATAGCTATATATTAATCCCCGAAACCCCCCTCACCCCCGTACCCCACCACTTCACCGCACCCCCTGCACCCTCCCACCCCACCCCACCCCCCACTCCCCAGACCCCCCACCACTGCACCCCAGCTCCTGCACCTCCACATCTACCCCCGCCCACGCACCCAGTTTTTGCATTTCTAGCCTTCAGTGGCCCACAGATTATGTTTTATATAAATATATAAATAAATACGGTATAATTATTTTTTTAATTAAATAACAATTTTTGAGTTCATCAATTAAATTGTCAAATTAATATTTGTGGGATTTAAAACTCGATTTTTAATCAATTACATTTCCTAACTTTTTATATATAATAATAATTATAATGATCTTATTGTGGGATATAAAATTAAAAATCCAATTATTTATTAAAAGGAAATTGAATTAAATGTAATTATACATTTTTATCTGAGACATCCACCTGTGAATAATTATTTTAATTAACAAAAACTCATCAAAAACAATTTAGCCGAAGATGAGACCGTGACAGATCGAATGTCCAAACAAAAGCCTCCTAACCAATGAATTTCATCCAAATCGTTAGAGCCGTTTTCGAGAACCCGAACGGATATATATATATATAAACATTGCTCGTTTAATATAATAAGATATAATAAAATATTATGAAAATATTAATTTCATTAGGTAACTCGATAGGTGAAGTTCGACTTAAGTCGGGATATTAGACTATTAGGTATGATCATATAAAGTGAAAAACAAAAAAAAAAAACAAAACAAAAAACAAAAAAACAAAACGAAAACTTGTCAGTGCAGTGTTGATAAGAGAAATTGTCCTCGTGCTCCTCGTATATAGTGGGCAGAATTATATATATCTAAAGCCCAGGACAAATCACAAATTGTCGTTTTGGCGCGGCTGGTGTCGTTATCTGCGACTCGGGAGGAAAACTTTGGCTGCTTCTTGTCCTGGGGTATATATAATACTATGTATATGTCACCTCGGCAGGTTGCAGAGGCACAGCTTGCAACAACAGAGACACACCGAATACCATTTCTTTTAAAACTTGCAAGTTTATTGTTTCACTTGACGGAAAATTTAATGGCTTAAAATAAGGCAGAAAGAGGCCAATGGGGTAGGGGGTAGGAATCACGAAGAAACAGTTTTCCTACCTAAAAGATTCCATTCAAAATCAGACAAGTATTTTAAATAGAAATTAGAAGGAAAAGTGAGAACTTTTTCAAGGCTCGGAAAGCTTTACATGATAGTGGGAGGAGTGAACTCTTCTATATAGATCCTGTCCTACTATTACATTTAAATATAAAAAAAACATGATTATTTCTTCTGATAATTTCAATTTTTTAATTTTACTATATAATAACCAAAGACCGGATTTTTATGCACTAAAAAGGTAAAGTGAGAACTTTTCAAGGCTCGGAAAGCTTTACATGATAGTGGGAGGAGTGAACTCTCTATATAGATCTGTCCTACTATTACATTTAAATACTAAAACATGATTATTTCTTCTGATAATTTCAATTTTTTAATTTTACTATATAATAACCAAAGAACTGGATTTTATACTAAAAAGGTAAAGTGAGAACTTTTTCAAGGCTCGGAAAGCTTTACATGATAGTGGGAGGAGTGAACTCTCTATATAGATCCTGTCCTACTATTACATTTAAATATAAAAAACATGATTATTTCTTCTGATAATTTCAATTTTTTTAATTTTACTATATAATAACCAAAGACCGGATTTTTATGCACTAAAAACCCCTAATAGGAGCCCCGTCCCATCTCAATTGGCCCACCAATATTTTTTCTTTTTAAATAAAATTATGCTAATTCACGGTAAATTTAATTTAAATATTTATTTTTCTTATCATTTGGAACAACATTTTAAACAATTTAAAACATTTTATTGTAACATTTAACTTAAAATTATTTATTAATTGTTAAAAAACTTATTTTTATATAAAAAATAGTTCTTTGTTTTTCACGATTTTTTTTTTAAGAATCTTTGAATATGTGAAATAATCAAGTAGGCTTTGCCTTTTTCCAACAAAAGAAAGTTTGTTTTGTTGATTATTAGTAAAAATGACTCGTGGAAAGGTTGTTGATGAAAAAATTCGCTCAATTATTATCAATTTATTTAAAAAAGGAAAATCAAACGCGGAAATTGGCGATCTAGTTAATTTATCAAAGTTTACTGTCAGAAATATTATTCGAGTTTATAAAACAATAGCTACAAAACCTCGGTATGCTTCGAAATCCAAAATATCAGATGGTGATAGACGGGCATTGAAGAAGATTATTAGAAAAAACAGGCGTTCGAACTATGGTGAATTATCTGTTCTTTGGAGCGATGCTGTGGGGCGAAGTGTTTCAAGATCCACTTGTCATAGAGAAGCCCTTAAGTTAGGTTTTAAAACTTACAAGGTAATTTTATTGCAACTTATTCCAAATTTTTTTTTTGTAATTTTACTAATTTTTTTTAGGCGAAAGAAAAGCCTCTCTTGACATTAAAACAAAAGAAAAACCGGCTTAAATGGGCTAAAAGTCACATTAATTGGACGAGTGATTAATGGAATAGTGTCCATTGGAGTGATGAGTCTCGTTTTGAAGTTTGTGTTGTGGACAATCGAAGCAGAGTTATTCGTCAGAAAAATGAAGCTTTCAAATCAGAATGTTTAAAAAAGAAAGTAAAATTTCCTCCTTCAGTTATGGTATGGGGTTCAATGTCTGCTAGAGTTGTTGGAAAACTTCACTTCATTGATGAAATTGTAAACACCAATAAATATTTAGAGATTTTAAAAAAATAGTTACTTCCAACAATGGCAGATGCATTGCAGAATAATAATAATTTTGTGTTCCAACAAGACGGGGCGGCCTGCTATACATCAAGAAAATCTTTAAATTGGCATTCTGATCATAACGTTCAACTTTTGGAGTGGATGACAAACAGTCCCGACTTCGCACCAATAGAAACTCTTTGGCACACAATGAAAAAGCTATTACGAATACAACCAGCTAGAAACGTAGTCGAATTAAAACACAAACTTCAAAATATGTAGGATACTTTCACTCAAGATGAGTGTCAAAACTTAATAAGTAAGTTGCCCAAAAGAATTCAAGTCGTAATTAAAAATAAAGGCGACGTCACACAGTGGTAAAGGTTTTGGATTTTGTATGTTTTCCCTGTTTTTAACAATTAAAAAATAATTTTAAGTTAAATGTTACAATAAAATGTTTTAAATTGTTTACAATGTTGTCCCAAATGATAAGATTTTTTTTCTTAAGCTAGATTTCATATTAAACTTCAATTTGCCAAAACTTGGAAAAATCACGAGATTATCTTGCACTGAATCCGAGCTCCTAAGGGTGATTTTCCCGGAGAGGTAAATCTAAACACTATCCTTCTGACATGTAATATAACAGTTCTGATTCAAAGTAGAAGATAATCTTGTAATTTACTAATTTTTATATTATGATCTAAATTTTTTTTCATCTTTATGTATGATGGAACAACTATAAACGTAAATTTTTAATTTATTTCAACATATTATAATTCAATATTCAATGATAATTTTAATTATTCAAACGCATTATTTGATCTCAGTTTTAGTCATACTATTTATTAAAGGTTTGATCAATAAATTGTGGTTTAAAATTGACTGGAGACAATAAAAGAGTATGTTTTCTGCTGGAAAAATAAATTTTAATTTATTTATAACAAGACTATAGTTTCGAGAGGCTTTGCCCTCTTCATCAATCTATTACAATTAATTTATTAAAGATAAGAGTAAATAAATATTTTATTTAATATGGATTTACTATGAGTTAAATAAAATATTTATTTACTCTTATCTTTATTAAAGATGTCTCACCTTGCACCAACACCACAATCTCTACTGATTAACAATTAATTTACATGATTTAATGTATTTTTTTAATTTCGTGATGTTCAGACGAGAGTAAAATGTTCATGTTTGTGGTAAACGCAACCTCTATTCTTGATCTCCAAATAGAAACATTTGATATTTTCCAAATTATTATTAGGTACATCTCAAATATATATAAATGATATCTCCGTAAAATTAATCATCACAGATATAGAATGAATCCTCTCTCACACCAATTTTGTTTGAATAGCCGATAATGGCCGACTACTCTCGAGAGTAAAAAACTCACGTGTAAACGCACCTTAGGCGATTTAGTACCTGGAGCCACCGAGCGATGCACGGTAACCACTGACCCCCGCTCCCGAAACCACACACCTCGCCCCCACCAATGCACCCCCACCCCGCCCCACCCCATCCCAACGGCGCCTCCCACCCCGGATCCCCCACAACTGCACCCCACCCTGCACCCAGTTTTTGCATTTCAAGCTCTCTAATGGTCCACATATATATTTGCATTTCAAGCTTCTATGGTCCACATATATATTATGTGTATTTTTGTTTACTCGTACACCAATTTGCCCACATTCGTTCATACTGATAAACATTATAAAAAATAAATAGGAAAAAAATAATAAAAAAAATAATCGTATAGGATCTGAAATAAAAACATAAAATTAAATAAGATTTGTTTCCAAGTTATATAAAAAAAAGCCACTTGAACCACTTTATTTGTAAACAAACCTCTTTTGTTATGATTTAGACACCTGTTAATTAAAAACAAACAAAAAATTCCTAATTTTAATATAATATATTAATATTAGATATGGGGGGTCGGGTAGGCTAGGCGGTAGCATGTCAGCCAGCTAACCAAGAGGACCCGAGTTCGAATCCGGCTCGAGGCATCCGGCTAAAATCTGACCCCCGAGGTAGAGACAAATTTAAAAATAAAAATAAATAGTATCGTAAATGGCTTATGGCTACCAGGGCCGAAAAGCCAAAAAAAAAAAAAAAAAATATTAGCTATAACCTATTAGTGGGTTTTAAAATTAAAAAACCAATTAAAAATAAAACATAATTGAAAAAAATGTAAACAAACTTTTTTATTGAGATTTTCATCTGTCAATAATTACTTTAATTAAGAAAAGATCAATTAAGATGAAATTTGTCGAGGTCCAGACCTAGCCAGATCGCTTTCTCATCCTCAATACTTGTTAATAGAATTTGTTTCATCAAAATCGGTAAAGCCGTTTTCAAAATAGAACAATGATACAAATATAAATATATATACAAATAAATATACTATATATATAAATAAATATACAAACAGTTTTTGCTCGTTTAATAAGAGTAGATATGTGTGGAAATTCTTTTTCAATTCCTCTTTTTGCAATCTTCTGAACAATTTTATTTTCTCAAGCCAGGGCTCATTTGGAACATTGGGAAAAAAAAATATTATACAATTAAAAATAAATAAATAAATAAAATTGCATTTACTAAAATATGGATATATGGACATTTTACAAATCATTATTTTAATAAGTAGATAGAGCATCGGCCTGGACGTCAGCTAGTCCTATATAAAAATAAAAGATAATTTTTTTTAATGCTTGTATTAAATGTTCCAGTATCTAATTTATTTATTAGATAGTGTAGATCTGTAGATCATGAGAGGTTGAAACAAGTCCAATCTTGTTTGATCGAATTCGAATAAATTGATAAATTGAATAGTTATAAGATTTCCCTTTTTAAGTATATTAGGCATTTGTACAATAACTCTACTAATTATTGCAGGTTCAGAGTCCATTTCCCCCACCAACAGCCCCTGGCCCTTTCGACTGGGCGTCTAGACCCTCCAGTTGAAAAAGACGCTCTCGAGAACGCAAGTCGCAAGCCAGCCAGTCTGGACTCTCCAGTGATAGCGTTCCCACCCACGCGTCTTCCAGGTGAGATTTTTCCATTCTTTTTGATTTTTCTTTATTCTACTTATGGCTTATTTAGATATACATATATTTATATCACAGTATTAGAATTTAATACTAAAATTCCAATTTCGGCTAAAATGTAGTCTACGGTTACATGCTGTTCGGTTCTATCTAGATCTCGGTTCGATTAAATAAGAATAAAATACCCATTTCACAGCTTCGATTCTATAAAGATCTAGGTTTGATTAGATAGAAAAATATTTGTTCCATGTTTCCATGTTTCCATGTGATGTCACAATGGGTAGCCTACATTTTCAATATGTTTGTTTAAGAGTTAAAAAAAAATTATATGGTTATTTTTAAAATTTTAAAAATAATTTGATATTTAATAAAGTTTATTATTCGTGGGTCGATTTTTTGCACCTTAGTGTAGTTTATTACAAATTTAATTATGACAAGATATTGAATAAATCAAAAAATAAACTTTGAATAGTTTATTATTTTATATACTTTCTTCTCCCACGATCATATGTAAAATTTGCTGAGAACGTACCGAGACTTGAAAATGTTTTCATTTTTTCATCTAATAATATAATAATTAAATTTTATGAACATGAATTTAGGTCATTTATCAAAGATATTAATAGATAAGTTTATATTGCATGTAGGAGGGTTTTGTCCCCTCGGGAGTCGAACCCAAGCACTAGTATGCTTTCCGGGCAACTAGTCCAGACCCTTGAGACACTTACCTCCAAATCATATCACAAGTTGATTTTGAGAAAAAACTCAATCTTTCTTTCTCAAATAGATACTCAATTCTTTACATAATAATTAAAGTTTAAATTTTTTTATTTAAATCACAAATGATTACTTTATAATTATTTATTGAAACAAATAATTACAATTTTAATACGACGTTTCGATCGACTTATTCTGCGAAAAAGAAAAATAAAAGAAAAAATAGAAATCAAAAAACACCCTAACAATTTAAACAGGGACGATGGTTACAATCTAAATGAGATGTGGAACCTGATCTTATAAATTTAATCCAATAATTCCATGTAATCTACCAGATAAGGTAACTTAAGTTATCAAAAATGTTTGGTAAAAAATAAGTTTAAAGAAATGCTTTTTAGAATTTCTAAAAAACTTTTTAATTACCAAACATTTTTGAATACCGGGTCAACTTACAGATGTCAGGGTTGCTAACTTCATTTAAAAATATGTTAATATACAAAATGTACCTTATATTAAAAAATTCAACGATGTAAACTATAACATTCTTGATATAGTGAATTAATTGTTATGTACTATTATTGCTATTATTATCATTTGATTTGTCAATATAATTTTTTTGCTTTTTATAATCTTTAAAAACATGTAATGCTCAATCCGACAGGGGGCGCTGATGCCGTCGGTATATTTGGGCTTTGAGCCCAGATAAACATGATTGACTCAGTTAACCTATAATCGGAGTGGGTACTCATACTTGAGAACGATCGCAGAATAAGTCGATCGAAACGTCGTATTAAAATTGTAATTATTTGTTTCAATAAATAATTATAAAGTAATCATGTGTGATTTGAATAAAAATTTAAACTTTAATCAAATTAATCACAAAAATAAAAGCTTCAACAGCTTCATTACTAATATAATAATTGATTTACTTTTAATATACATTGGTTTTTAGCCAGAACTGATTTTTTGAAAAGCATTCCAACTATTTTCGAAAAAAAAGATGCTCAAATCTATCGATTTATGTTTTAAAAAAAGGACGTTTATGAAAAACTTTTTTTCATTTTAAGCTGAATTTTTAACTGACTTCAAAAAAGGAGGAGGTTCTCTATTCGATTGATTTTTTTTTTTTTTTTTTTTTTTTTTTTGTGCCTATGTTACCTCATATCTCCGCCAATTCTCAACCGATTTTGAAAATTTTTTTTGCATTGGGTCCAGTCTAGCTTCCGATTGGTCCCATTTTTTTTTCGTATTTTTTTCATAGGTATTAGACCTTTTTTATTAGGTTTGTTTAGACCTAACCTCTTTGTTTATGAACCGATTTCGATGGTTCTTTTTTTATCGAAAGGGGGTGTCTTAGGGATGGTGTCATATTAATTTGGTCAAGTTCTGATGATATGATCACTATTAATGACATCACTAAAAAGAGAAAAATAAAAATAATTTTTAAGAAAAAAATAAAAACCGACTTCAAAAAAATTAAATACAACAAATAAAATACACTAAAAGGTATAAAATAATTATTATCTTATTTAGTTACAACTAAACGACGAAATATTAACATGAAATTACTTTTTGAAGTCGGTGCCAAACATATACCTTTTATGAATCGCACTCGACGGATCTTACTTAGTACGTTTGGAGGGTATGCTCGCTTATAGGTATAGTTAGTTTTGGCACCGACTTCATCAGCTGGTGCATGTTAATCTTTTCGTCGTTTTAGTTGCAACTTTTAGTAAGGTAATAATTATTTTTATACCTTCTAATGTATTCTTATTTGTCGCATTTAATTTTTTGAAGTTCGGTTTTTTATTTTTTCTTAAAAGAGCACTTTTTTTAATTTCCGTTATTGAATGATGAAGTATACGATTTCTTTGCTTATAACATATATTGCGATTCAGAGAGAGGTTTTGTCTCGAGGCTGTGAGCTGACTTCCCGGATACCATGTTAGTTCTCAGGTTTGACTCCTGTGAGGTTGAATCCCTTCTGATTTCGCAATTAAAGAATATCTATATATATAAAATTAAGGTTTGTCTTGTACATTGGTCAAATCACGCCAAATTTTGGTTGCCCACGTTTCAAGCAAAGTTATGAACGAAAACACCCTCAACAAAATCCCTGTCTGTCTGTCTGTCTGTATATTTCCGTGGGTTCCGCGAAAAGTTGATCACGATTCACGTAAAAACGACTAAAGGGATTATTATGAAATTTCATATTTACATCAGATGTCTTCTAACTTACGTTTTAGCTATATAACGTTTTGATATTTTGACCCCAAAAGGGAGTTTGAGGGGGGGCACTGCAGATGAAAATTATCAAATAACTCCTAAACTATTAACTCTACTGTAATTTTATTATGAGACAAAGTAGGGGGTGTGATTTCTGGCAACGCTTTTGTTTAAAAAAATTTCCCCAAAAAGGGGGGGCAGGAGGGACAAAATATGAAAATTCTTGCTCTTGGACCAAACTCAACAAAATTTTGTATACATAATCTGTGGGTCACTAGAAGGCTAGAAATGGAAAAACTAACCACCAAAAATGGGAGGGGGGGGGGTGAAAAGGAAAATTCTCACCCTTAGAGCCAACTTAACCAAATTTTGTATACATAATCTGTGGTTAACTAGAAGGCTAGAAATGCAAAAACTTGGTGCGGGGGTAAGGTTCGGGGGGTGGAATAGAGTGGGGTGTGTTAGGTTATGGGGTGGAGGGTAGAGCTTCCAGGCGGAGTAGGGTGCAGGGGGTAGGAATCTAGCTGTCGGGGTGGGGTGCTGGGTGGGTTTCGGGGGGGTGGTGGGTGGGAGTGTGGGGTGAAGGTGGGGGTCTAGGGGGCGTGCCGAGGGGGGCCTTTGCAGCTATTTTCTACTAAAATCCGAGAATTTTTCCTAAAAATTAAATGCTTTCTCTCAATTGATGATAAGCATTACATATACTATCAATAGTAGAAATAATTGGTTTTTTCTAATAGATCGATTAGTAAAATATCAATTTTGTTAATGGAGAATGGTCTAGACGTCTTAGTTCTTGGTGAAACATTAAATAAAGTAAAGTGTATTCAGTGTCCTTTGTGAACTCCTGTGGACTGGGCATATACCCCGAAATATATATAGAGTCGTGCTAAACAAGCATCTGATCTTTTATTTATGTGAAACCCACCTAGTATTTTAAATTTTAAAAAGTTTCTAAAAATTTTTTTCAAAAAATGTTCTTTACTTTAGTAAAAATATCACTTCCGAGTGAAAAAAAGTTAATTGCAATTTTCCAAGACATGTCTTTTATGTTAAGGTTGTTGTCCATAATTGATAGCCATAAGAGTTGATTTATTTAAAAAGACTTATTATGAACCTCACAATTATTGAAACGACTCTAAAAGACACCCGTTTTATATTTTAAAAGTAATCCTAAAAACGTCAAGACGGAGTGCTCAGGTACTTTTAATAGTATTTTCAATTCACATCCTATATCAAATTATTTTTTAAATTTTACAAATAACTATATAATTTGTTCTATTAATTCTTAAACTAACATATTCAATAAATATTGTTGATAATAATTTTTGAATTTTATGAAAAAAAAGTAAAATTACCTCAGTCTTCTTGAATTTGAGAAATATTAATTTTGTATATTTTATCTTTCTATCAATAATGCTTAATTCAAAATTATCCATTTTATTGATATTTCAAAAGTAATTTGATCTTTTATTAAAACTTTATTTAAATTAAAGTAATATTGAGAAAGTATGATAATTTGTAATTGTATCTTTTAATTTAATTTCACTTTTTATTTTTTTTTTTTATAAAATTCAAAAATTATCAACAATATTTATTGAATATGTTAGTTTAAGAAGAGTTCATAGAACAAATTATCTGGTTATTTGTAAAATTTTAAAAATAATTTGTTATTTAATAAAGTTTTTTATTTGTGGCTCGATTTTTGGCGCCGTAGTTTATTATTGGTTTTTTATTTATTTATTTATTTATTTTACAAAATACATGGCATATCAACTACTAAGGTCATTAGTGCCACCGAGTTCCTGACTTCTTTTATTTCTTTCTTCAATTCCATCTTCACTCTTCTATACATTAAGAAATGAAGAAAAAACAGAGGACCAAAACAAAAACCAAAGTCAAAGAAAACAATAACAAAAAATCAAAATCAACAATATGTGCAAACAGAAAAGAACAGAAAAACAAAACCTCCGACAAATCATATACCATATTCAAAACACACAAGATATATCTACAAAAAATACATATAGGTAAAACATGCTGATCCAGGGGGCGATGAGGGGCGACCGCCCCCCCAAAGCATTGGAGATTAACATTTTTATATGTTTATTTAATTTTTTTTTTTTTTTTTTATAACATTAAATTTTAAAATTGAAGAAAATAAAGTTCTATGTGGGGGTGGCGTCCCTGACCCCCCCCCCCCCCCCGCTTGACAATTCGATCGCGACACACTTCCGAGATCAAAAGTAGATCTTATATACCGGCGACCGGCCCCCCCCCCCCCCCCAAAAAAAAAAACAGAGGCCTGGATCCGCGCCTGAGGTAAAAAGAAAATCAACCAAACCAGAATAATAATAAAAATAAATCGAAAAACTATAATATATTAAATTTGTGAGAAAAACCCTGTTTAGAAATAAATTATTAAATTCTTTCGGATCTACTAAAATATTCTTTAAATTTCCTTGAAATTCAAATCTATCTCTCAGGGTATTGTATAAAGGACACTATCAAAAGATGAGTGTACATTCATTCTCTTATTACAAGAAACGCAGTGAGGTTTTTAATCTAGAATAAATAATAATAAAGTGAAATTGAAAGAACACCAGTTAATTTATTTATTCTTTTATCATAACAACTGTTTAAATATCAACGAAAGCATTTTGGAAATAAGTTGGAAAGGTAATCGCAATATACAAATATCTTAAAAGAAGAACTTTTTAATATCTATCTAACTAAAAATATTAGTTGAAGAATTAATTTCTTTTATACTCTTGTCTAATTTGATCCATTTGAAAACTTGATGCGAATTCGATTAATTTTTCTTGCAAAGTTGACAAGATTATTTTTCCTACAAGTAAATAAATTTCTTCCAAAACTTAAGTGACTTAATTTTTTGATTATTTTCAAATTGAAAGGTTTTTTAGTCACGAACTAATAATAGACAATAATTTCAGTTAATTATTATTATTTATTTTATTGATTCACCCAACAGTTCCACCTCCTTTCCGATAATTACCTCAATTCCATAATCCAATCAATTTCCTCCCCATAATCAAAACAAAAATTTCCTAATTTTAATAGATATATAATAATATTTGCTGTAAAGTATTTGTGGGTTTTAATATAAAAAAACAATTAAAAAATAAAAAACTGCTTATAGTTTTTAAGGAATTTGGTGTTGGTATTTAGTGAAATATTTTTTAAAATTATTAGATAAAACATACTTGGTAGGTTTATTATTTAAGCGAAACCACCGTAATTTTTATCTAATATTTTAAAAAACTGCTCCTGCGTGAATCAGTTTCTGTAGCGTCTCCACAAGTGGGCGCAGTCGGCACGTGGGGCAGGACTGTGCTGCGGCTCAAAATGCGCGCCTCTACTTAAAAACATAGTTCACAAAAAATGCCCTGCCTGCGCTGCGAGCTGCGTCTCTAGTGTGCGCCCGGTCCTTAATTTTGTTGTAATAGTGAGTTGCTCACATAACAAAAACAATTCGGATATATGATAAAAAATGGTATATCACTCGCATCCATAACAAGTATTAATTAAAACATGAATAGCTGGGAATTGGACAATTAATAAAAAACAGAGTTTTTATTAAATGAGCCAGACGTTTCGTCGATTTATTTCGAATTCCTCAGTAGCCCAATTTATCACTCTTTGTCAAAAGGCAATTCCACTACGAGACAAAACATTTTATAAGAATTTTGATTTTTAAATTTGGTATTAAAATTTTAGGTTATATTTTTTTAACGTGACTGTACTTCTCACGCTACTTATCCTCTTTATGAATGGATCGTTTCCAATCGACTGTTCTTGTATCCCCTCCACTAAAAATAATCGCCCAAATATGTTTTTTTTTTATTTCCTTAAGCTAAAAGGCTAAATATAGTTTTTAAGGAATTTGGTGTTGGTAAATGGGTCAGACGTTTCGTCGATTTATTTCGACTTCCTCAGTGGTCCATTTTATCACACTTTGTCAAATGACAACTCCACTACGCGACGAAACATCATTAATATTTTTTATTATAACTACCATACATACTTAGCCTCAATTATTCAACAATTTTGAACTTTTTCTTCTCCTTTTAACAATTAAAAAATCAAAATTCTTATAAAGACCCATTTAATAAAAACTCTGTTTTTTATTTATTGTCCGATTCCCTACTATTCATGTTTTAATTAATAATTAAAAATAATTCATTCCATTTCGGATTTAATAGATGACAATCTCTTGCGATTTTTAACCGGAGACTTCAAAAAAGGAGGAGGTTTCTCAATTCGACTCGATTTTTTTTTGTGTCTATGTTACCTGATATACTTCGCCAATTGTGAAGCGATTTTGATGATTTTTTGTGCATTGGGTTCAGTCTAGTTTCCGATTGGTCCTGTTTTTTTTTCATTGGTATTGGACCTTTTTTGCTATGTTTGTTTAGGCATAACTTCTTTGTTTATGAACCGATTTCGATGATTCTTTTTATATTGGAAAGAGGGTACCTTAGGGGTGGTCCCATATTAATTTGGTCAAGATTCTGATGATATGATCAATGACGAATTAACGTAAATATCCAATTCTTATGAGCAAATAATCGAAATTATAATAAATAAAATCTTTTATAAAAAATCAATCTTAAAACATTCATTTAAAACTCGCAAACGTTTCTAGAGAATTTCTATATTTATGAATTGAATTTTATTATCATTTTCTGATGGATGAATTGGAGCGACTGGAAGGGGAGAATTCAATATGGTATTGGAATAATTATCGGAAAAGAGGTTTTTTTCTTTAATTGGTTTTTTCCTCTTATTAAAAACAAGGACTAAAAGATGATCAAGGACACTCGATGGTGGAGAAGTAATCTCCGGAGTCGAAGCTCAAAATACAATGGATGCATAGATTCATATAAAATAAATGGTTTATCATTAACAAATTGGATTAATAATTATGGAATTATAAGGTTTTTTCTGATTAGTTTTTTCCTCTTATTAAAAATAAGGACTAAAAGATGATCAAGGACATTCGATGGTGGAGAAGTAATCTCCGGAGTCGAAGCTCAAAATACAATGTATGCATAAATTCATGTAAAATAATTGGTTTAATAATAAATTTATAATTTTCTGATTCATTCGCCCGACCCTTTCTCTTACGAGATGCATGCAAGGTATTATCTTAAGTCACTATTAATAACATCACTAAAAAGAGAAAAATAAAAATAATTTTATAAATAAAAAATAAAACCGACTTCAAAAAATTAAATGCAACAAATAAAATAATAAAACTCAAAAATAAAATAAAATACACTAAACGGTATAAAATAATTATACTAATTTAGTTACAACTAAACCATGAAATATTTACATGAAATCACTTTTTGAAGTCGGTGCTAAACAAACTATATAAGCGAGCGTTCTCGCCAATCGTACTAAGTAAAATCCGTCGAGTTTGGTTCATAAAATGTATATGTTTGGCACCGACTTCAAAAAGTGATTTCATGTTAAATATTTCATCGTTTAGTTGTAACTAAATTAGATAATTATTTTATACCTTTTAGTGCATTTTATTTTATTTTTGAGTTTTATTATTTTATTTGTTGCATTTAATTTTTTACTTTATCCAATGCGAAGCATGGGAGAAAGTATTGGAATCGCTCTCGCGGCAAAGCGCGAACTTCAAAGGGTCCTCAGTGTAAAGACTACGGAACCCATGGACTCAATTAAGGTCACAAATTGAAGTATTCAATGAGATTGAATTTTAGCACGTGACGGTTTTGCCAAAAATTACCTGGGATCTCGCCGAGAGGCCAAAAAGTGCCATTTTTATTTGGAAGTGCGTGCGGATGGATGTGTGTGTGTGTGTGTGTATCGTTTTTTTCGTCCACGAATTTTTCCACACCGTTGCACCGAATGAATTGAACTTGAAAACCTACCAGCATTTTAACAAAATGAAGCGCTGATTAGTTTTTGGTACATATCGGTCCACAAACATTAGTACTTTATTTCAGTACTTTTTAGTTTTTTCTAAATATCTTGAAAATGACTTAACCAATTTTGATGAAATTTAATATCCTTATTAAGTACCTTAGGAACCACAAAAAAGGTTTAATAAAGTTTTTAGTAAAATTATATTTTAAAGTACTTTACTCTAGAACATATTAATATTTCAAATGAATTTGGATAAAGTTTAGCAACGATCCGTTGCAGTTTATTTAAAGTCGTTTTTATTCTTAGATACTTTTAAGTTTTCTGTTCAAAAACAACTTAAACCAATAAAGTATTAAATCTTTGATTTCGTTCTTTTTTGATGGAAACAAATTAAAATTTACATAAACAGCATTCCAATGCTCGTTGTTGTTGTTGTTGTTGTTGTTGTTGTATTGTAGACAATGTCTTGGACAATGGAACAAACCCACATATATCCAGGCTGTCGATAAAATAGGCTAATAATTCTCATTGACAACAAAGCGGTTGGGTGATTGGGGTAGAAAGAGAGCCAGCGGGGGTGGATTGAATATCTCTAAAGCTGGGGTTCAATTAATTACACGTCGACTCCCCCCGGTGGGTCGAATTGTTCGATTAGGAGGGGCGATTGGACAACTTCAAAGCATGTCATTTGCCACCACTTTTATACGATTCATGGTCGGATAGAGATTGCACAAAGAATGTAAATAAACCCATACCTAATAAAATAATCCACCAGTATTTCTAGCGTTGTATAGCCTCTTCATTTATTATACCACAAACTGTCGTCTCCGGTCGGTCCTAGTATTGAAATCTCTCATATTTAGGGCTCCGTTTAAAAAGTTAAACAGGACCCTATACCATCTAGATATTAGCAGGGTGCGGAGTGCGATTCCACGACATTTCAGCCCCCGTCAAAATATCCCCGACAAAGCATCCCCCGACAAAATATCCCCGAGACAAAATAACCCTTCCCCGCTTGAATTTTATTGAGTTTTTTTATAATGATATTGATACAAGAAGAAGTTGCACCAAGAAGGTACAACCTCTGTAGTCCGTGGTGGACCCTTGTAACGTGAAGATAAGGGGAGATTTAGGGATTGGGTAGCAGTCGAAGGTATCTGTGGATGCTGGTCTTGAAAGATTGAGGGTTATAAGTTGCTGGAAAGACGGTCGGGGGAAGAGAGTTCCAGTCTCTAGATGTCATAGGGATAAATGAATTGGCGAATGCGTTTGTTCGATTAGTATCTAGTTTAAGCGCGTAAGGGTGTTGAATTTTAGAAAATCGTGTATTTCGCGCAAATGAAGCCTTTGGTGGGATTATCGATTTTATTTCGTCAGAACAAAAGCCATGGTAATATCTATAAAAAAGGGAAAGGGCGGAGACAGATCTACGATGGGCAATGGTAATGCAAATCGACTCCGGTTCAGTTAATATATATTCAGTTCGGCTCGGTAGGGTTCGTATGAAGCGCCTCTTTCGGGCTGGTTTTAGGCGGTTCGGTTGGCGCCAACGGAAAAGGAGCTATACGAGCCCAGCCGAGCCGAACTGAATATACATTAGCCGAACCTCCGAAAGTTTAGTCCGGGTGGGGTGTGTTTCGGGCTCCCGTTTTTTTCTAATCAAACACACATTGAATACTTAACCAGCCAATCGTCTGGAAGGGTCGTCTCTTTTGTATTCTCCCTTATACAGGGAATATTTTGCCAGAAGATATTATGCCCGGGGATATTTTGTCCTTGAGATATTTTTGTCGGGGGATGTTTCGGTCGGGGGCTGAAACGTCGCGGTACCGCGGGGAGTGCATGGTGGGTAAAAATACAGGGAGAAATAGTGACTGGAAATTTTATACATTACCAGTTGCTAATTGGAAATTAGAAAAAAAATCAACTGGTGTGTTCACCACACAACTTTCACATTTTCATTTATTTGAAGTCAGCGAGTCACTACCAATTTACACCCCCTTCCTTTATTTCGTTTTTTTTTATTTTCTCAAAAGGGCTCCAACGATTTTTTTAAAAATTTGACACAACTATTAACTCATGACACTTGATAAATGCTTTAATTTTTTAAAAAATCGTTAGAGCTGTTTTTGAGAAAATAAAAAACGAAAAATCTTTCATGTAAATATCCACTTCCGGTTTTCAGATTTCAATGACTGATTTATTTATTTCGCCACGCAGCGGGAAGCAGCCCTTTACAGAAGGAATACAGATTTGTTTACATATCATGTTAAAACCCTCATCAGCCGTCCAAACAATTACGCCAGATGTTGTGGCTATTACTGAAAAGTATATATGGGCGCCAGTAGGACTTCAGAAGCGAGGCCAGAGTGTTGGGAGCACTAAAAGCGCCCCACAACTGTGCAAAGCGACAAGAAAAAAAAACAATCAAATGTTATAAACAAAAAACAAAACAAAAAAAGAAAAACATAAATAAAAACTAACATTAAAATGCTAAAAAAGCAATAATAATAATAATAAGCTTGCTGTACTCTTTCTAGACTATATCGAGCTTAAGATTCGAATTTCGTATCTCTGAGTCTTATGGTTGCGAAACGCAGGGGTACATACGTACATACGCACCGACCAATGGATTTTGGACCCCTTTTTGGCCTCTGGGGACCACAATTTCCGGTTTTATGTCCTAAATCCGGCTTGCAACTATTAAGGGCAACTATTCTTCCACCAAGAAGTTACAAAATAAAATGAACTTTTTTCATCTCTGAGATGCAAGCTCTCAAATGAATCAGGACCCAGACAGACCATTTGCATTATTTCCCATTATATTCTATTGAATATAAATGTGAAAGTAAAAATGGATAAATGCAGTTAAGAGAAAAAGTAAGTAGTGCATAGTTTAACTTAAAATTTACCAATTATAATTGGAAAATTTTAAACCTAAGACTATTAAAAGAACAATTTATAAATTGAAAATAAATTATTATTTAAAAAATTCAGTCGACTATGCTGAATTTTATTTTTTATTTTTAATTATTAGGCTTCTCATGTTATTACAACCATCATTTATTTGCATTGCTATCGCCGGATAACCTTATTCCAATAATAAACTTTACTACTTATTGACACTTTCATACTTAATTTTTCTATGTTTCAATATCTTTTATTCACTACCGGTATAAAATAGAATAGAATAGAATAGAATAGAATAGAATAGAATAGAATATTTATTTGCAAAGAAATAAGTAAATACATTGTAGGTATACGTAAAAAAAAATTTAAACTAATTAAAGACAATAAAATAAATCAAATTTAACAATTATTGCAACACCCCTCATTAAGCAAAGCTTGTGTGGAGGGGTGGTCCGACATCATAGCGTTGTTTGCCAGTTCCAATTTTTATACATATATATAATATCTATGTACATCCATATAGCTTTTTATAAATAAATAAAATCCGAAACTTCCAAAAATAAATCAATACTAAAGGCCTTCTTCCACATACCTCCTCAACCTTCTCCCAAACAAACCAGAGATTGGCAGCCCAGTGATGCTCGCTGGCAGTCCATTATAAACACGAGGACCCCTGAAAGCTGGATGACGTGCAGCTGCACTGGTATTGAATCTAGGCTCCCTAAGGCGTTTCCCAGATTGTTCGCGGGTTCCATGGACATGCCCCGGCGCCTCCGGGAATTCCCGAGGTCTAGTGTGTACAAAATTTATGAGGCACATATCACGGAGCTGGTCAAAATTCAAAACGTTGAATTCCTTGAAGATCAGCTCAGTGGGGTACCTTGGTGACCTACCCAAACAAATCTTTATTATTCTCTTCTGCATAAGTATCAGAGGTCTCAGGACAGAAATCCCGCAATCACCCCACCCAATAATCCCATATTCTAAGATTGACTGGACAAGCGCCAAGTATATTGTTCTCAACAAGTCCAAACGAACAACAACCTTCAGTTGCCTGAACTTATGGATCATACCTCGTATAGATCGTTCATCTAGACTTTTACGCCAACTAGTGGTAAACATCTCAACTAATTGGCATCGTTATCGCATAAATTTTAACACGTGATTTATTTTTTAATAATTAATATTAAAATTAATTGATATTATTCTAATTATGTCAGCTTCAAGAAAGAATTGTTGTATACGTCGTTGTAATGATACATCAAGTCAAAAACGTGGAGTTGATGTGAAAGTGAAATTTTATAAATTCCAGATAGAATGTTTGGAGCCGCATGGAAAATAGCGAAACGTAAACAGTGGATAAAAGGAGTAAAAAATTATGTCTAAGTTCTGTATTAATCAACAATTTATAACATAATTAAAGTAAAAGTTCAGATTAAACTCGGGCATATAAAAACTATAATTTTGATGGTTAATTTCTTAATATTTATGATATAATGTATAATATGTAAAGGAGACAGTTGTAGACGAACGTACGAAGATTTAACATATTTTTTTGCAATCTGGACTATCATGATGGTATAAAAGCACTGCAGCAGTACAGACAAATGTACCAATGAAGAAAACAGAAGATTAAAATTGCGTAAGCAAATAATATACCAATTTCAAATGCTGATACCTCGAGACTCAAGTTGTGATTCAATAAATATGGATCTCACAAAAAATCATAAATTATTTTAATATCATGTCAGTATAGGTTAAGTAATGGTATGGTTAATGTTAAATATTTAACATAAAAATTTTTTTAACAAATTTTACATTTTTTAAGTTTTTCTTTAATAACTTCTTATAAATTAAGCAAGTATATTTTTTAGATAAATAAATAATTTAATAAAAATTTTATAAATATTAAAACGTATTTTAACCATTTTTTAAAAAATTCTATCTTGATTCTAAACCACAGTTATGTAACTTGACATCGATGGAAAAATTGTTGTCTCTCTGATCAGACTATACGGAGCTATCATATCTATCTATATATATATATATATATATATATATATATATATATATATATATTTATATAATTAGTAGGTTTTGTCTGTACATTGGTCCAAATCACGCCAAATTTTGGTTGCACACGTTTCAAGCAAAGTTATGAACGAAAACACCCTCAACAAAATTCCTGTCTGTCTGTCTGTTTCAGTGGTTTCCGCGAAAAGTTGCTCACGATTCACGTCAAAACGGCTGAAGGGATTATTATGAAATTTCATATTTGTATCAGAGGTCTTCTAACTTACGTTTTTAGCTATATAACGTTTTGATATTTTGACCCCAAAAGGGGGTTTGGGGGAGTGCACGAATGAAAATTATCAAATAACTCTTAAACTATTAACTCTACGGGAAATTTTATAATGAGCAAAGTTGTAGGGGATGTGATTTCTGACAACTTTTGTTTAAAAAATTTCCCCCAAAAACCACCCAAAAAGGGGGGAAGGAGAAAAATATATAAATTCTTGCCCTTGGAGCAAACTCAACCAAATTTTGTATACATAATCTGTAGGCCTCTAGAGATCTAGAAATGCAAAAACTAACGACCCAAAATGGGGGGGGGGGGGGGGTCAAAAAATGAAAATTCTTGCTCTTGGAGCCAAACTCAACCAAATTTTGTATACATAATCTGTGGGACTCTAGAGAGCTAGAAATGCAAAAACTAACCACCTAAAATGGGGGGGGGGGTCAAAAAATGAAAATTCTTGCTCTTGGACCAAACTCAACCAAATTTTGTTTACATAATCTGTGGGTCACTAGAAGGCTAGAAATGCAAAAACTGGGTGCGGGGGTGGAGTGGGGGTGGGTTAGGGCATGGGATGCGCGGAGTGGAATGGCGGTGGAGTGAGGGAGTATGGCGGAGTAGGGGGGGGTGCAAGGTTGGTGGATGGGGGGTTCAGGTGAGGGTCCAGTGGCGTAGTGGGGTGGTACGGGGTGGGGGTCCGAGGTGGGGGGTGCAGGTTAGAGTGTTGAAGTGGTGGTGTGGGGGCGGGGGTTGGGGTGCTGGGTGGGTTTCGTGGAGTGTGGTGGGTTGGAGTGGGGGGTGAGGTTGGGGTTCGTGGGTTGGGGGCCCGAGGTGGGTGGGGTGAGGGTTGGGGTGGTGGTGTGGGGGCGGGGGTTGGGGTGCTGGGTGGGTTTCGGGGAGTGTGGTGGGTTGGAGTGGGGGGTGAGGTTTGGGTTCTGTGGTATGGGGGCGGGGGTTGGGCACGGGTTCATGGTGCGGGGGTAGGGGTGCTGGATGGGTCGGGGGGAGTGTAGTGTGAGGGTGGGATTCGTGGGTTGGGGGTCCAGGGGGCGTGCCCCTGGCTAGCAAGAGGGCCGCCGAAGGCGAGGCGCTTGCAGCTAGTATAATATAATTTTAAACAAGAATCTCGTTGATTTTTTCTAATAACGGTAATTTTGCCTAGATTTGTTACGGTAAAATTTTCACATCATATGTGTTTGACACACTAGTTTGCGGCGCGACTTTAGCGGTTATGACATCTTTGCAAAATTATTTGTTTTTTCAACTACTTCCATAGACATGATTAGAGTTGAATATGCTTTTTCCCTTTTTCATCATTTTGGCCACTGTATACTATTATTGATTTCCTTAAATCTACACGATTCCGTCTTACAATATCACCACTTTCCAATTGCACATTGTATGAGCGGGGGCTTCCATGTTTACTCAAAACTCGGCCAGGCTCCCAATAATTTTTAATTTGGTTATGAATGGTGACGTTCTGACCTGGGTCAATATCCGACAAGGATTTAGAATTTTTATTAAAATGAGATTCGTTTAGACTAAGCCTATTTTTTAACTTATCAACAACATCCTCACAAAGAGTGGGATTCAGCAAAGCTGTTGAAATGGGAATTTTTGTTTTGCAAATTCGGCTCATTAAAAGCTGTGCCGGGGAGTAATTGATGTGTTTTAAAGGTGTGTTTCGATATTGAAGCAGCGCCTCAAACACATTTTTCCCTTCCTCACAGGATTTTTTTACTATATTCTTAGCTATGCCCACAGCTTTTTCCGCCAAGCCGTTTGACCGCGGGTAGTTAGGGCTTCGTAATATAATTTTAAAATTCCATTCCTTCGAAAATTCTAGCATTCGAAATCCGCCAAAGGGAATATTGTCGCAGGTCATCTCATCAGGACATCCAAATTTTGCAAAAATTGATTTTAATTTTATAATTACTTCATTAGCAGACTTGTTTTTTAAAAGCACAACCTCTAGCCAGTTTGAGTAAGCATCGATCACAACTAGATAAATATGGTCAGCGTAAGAAAAAATATCAGCCGCGATCCTCTGCCAGGGCCTTTCAGGGATCTGGTATGGCAGCAAGGGCTCTCTGATATTTTTTCTCGCAAACTTTTCACATATTTTACACTTTTTAATTAAGTTCTCAATATCTTGGTTCATCAAGGGCCAGTAAAATATCTGCCTTGCTCTCAGTCTCACTTTGTCAATGCCAATATGGCCTTCATGTAGCTTGCTAAGCATTAAAGACCGTGAATTTTTTGGAACAACTAATTTATTTCCGAAGAATAAGAGATCATTACAGACCAAAAGGTGATCCTTGAGTTTAAAAAATTGACGAATAGAAAG
>JALMQS010000099.1:41927213-41999021 GCA_024734495.1 Forficula auricularia | reverse complement strand
ACTTGTCAAGATTGCGACGCTTTTTATATTGGGCAGACAGGTCGCGCTTTCAAAATACGTTACTCCGAGCATGTAAGAGCCCTTAACCACCTCAACAAATCCGATAACATTAATTTAGATTCGACCTCAGCCTTCGCAATTCACTTACATGAATCTAACCATTCACCCTCTAATAATAACCCTATCCCCATTAATTTCTGAAAGAAAAGGCCTTAAATTGGACCTCCTGGAATCCACCGAGATAAAAATAGCCTCTCTAATAATTCAAATATTTTAAATAATCAATTGGAAGTGTATAAAAATACAATTATTGATTATATGTTATAATAAATTAAATAAACATTCCTTTCATTGTTTGCACATTATATTAGGGTAATTGCACTCTCTTATATACCTTTTAAGTTGTACCTTCTCAGGTACCTGTCCATTCGCTATTATAATATCAGGTACTAGATAGATCCCTTTCACCCAGCTCAAATCTCAATAGAAAATATTAATCCTTAGAACAACAACTACCCCCCCCTCTTCCCCTACATTCCCCCACCATATACATTTTTAAAAAAATTTTAAAAATTCTTACTTGTAAAACTATTTTTCCAATATGTAATCAGTTTTCTTAGACTCTGATGATGGGCTAACCCCCGAAATATATCGAACTCAAAACTCAATTTTGTTTTATTTCTTTTTTGTGAAACCTACCTCGTATCTTAGTTTTATTATTATATTAAAATGTTTCACCTAGAACCAACACCGAACTCCTTAAAAGTTAATAATCTGATTAATTTGTAATCATGGAAAGGACGAAAAAAAGTTAATTAAATGAGTATACTTTCGTTGAATATCTCGAAATAAATTCATTTTTGAACTCTCTCTTTGAAGGGTAGTTGATACGAAGGGGGACTCTTATCAATTTGATTGAGAATTTCTTAAAAAATAAAATATGAATTTTGAAAAAACTAAATTCATTATAAATAGTATATTTTATGAGTCAACTAGTATACTTTCTTTGGAATATCTCGAAAATAATTACTTTTTGAAATCTATCTTCGCCTAATCAAAATCGAGCTAATAGCATCTCGTGTTTGTAGAGAAACAACTGAACAAAACGCTTTTTGTGCTGCCCAAAAATTTCAAAAATTGACTCTGTTGTGAATTTTTGAATATATAGAAGTAAAAAGCGTAGTTTTAAGTTGTTATAGCCGTTTAAATGTTGACACTTTTTAAGCAGAAAAAAATAGGGCTTCATTTTTACCCTTGATGTTATTATATTCAGAATGAAAATTTGCAACTGAATTCAAATTGGTATCAAAAATAATACGCAGATTTAACTCACATTTTTGCCATTCCTGAAAAAAAACTAGTTGATGAAAATAAGGGCCCTTTTTCCTGAGCCCATCACAAATATGAAATTTCCTTTTAATACTATAGCTGATTTTTGAGTTAGAGGGTTGGTAACTCACAAACTCACAGATATTTTGACAAAATAATTAATAGCTCTTAAAATGTTGTGTTCCGATGTTAATTATCCGCAAACTTTTTGTGTTCAAGGTACACCTACCAAATCAAGAAATTTTAAAGGTACACCAAAGTAAAAACCAATGTTTATTTAATATTTATTTATTAATAAAAGATGTTTAATGAGAAATGTGAGCCTGCTTAACTGAGCACTGGCGATCAAAATTTGGAGCAATCGTTGACAAGGCTGCTTGCATAACTCTCAGCTATGTGTAGGTGCATTATCCTCACAAAACTTGACATTTTTCCGCGGCACTTCAACTAATGACCACGGTACACCAGTGTGCCGCGGCACACACTTTGCGGAACACTGATCTAAGGCATTCTTGTAGAGCAAAACTTTTGGTCATTATTTTTCTATTTCTATATTTTAAAAAACCAAAGCAAAAATAAAAATTTTCATGCACAATTACAATACTTTTCGTTACCCCGTTTGGTAAAGTAAAAAGATGATGAAAAGATAACGTTAGCAAATAGGTATAATTTTGTTATTAGAGAAGGAAGTGATAAGAATCCTTTAGGAAATAGCCCCTCGCGTGACTCTTAAGTCTTTTATTTAACTTCCCTTTGGGATATAGGTAATTTTCTTTTGATTAATCAATTTTGTCAGAAACGGGAAGGATTGCCTTTGAAGCAACACAATTTAACAAGTTTCTTTACATTATTTACATTTTCACTTGAATTTAATTTACAGTTTAAACGTTGAATTGACGACTAACTTTCTCTAGAATAAGAACGCTCTCTGGGAAATCTTGGGGATGAGAAACTCTCTATAAAGTATCACGGGTTCAGAAGTCCAAAATAAAGAAAATCAACTGGTGTGTTCACCACACGACTTTCACATTTTCATTTATTTGAAATCATCGCGGCAGTACTACTACTTTACTACTAATTTACACCCCCCTTCCATTATTTCGTTTTTTTTTTTTATTTTCTCAAAAACGGCTCTAACGATTTTTTTAAAAATTAGTGTATTTATCAAGTGTCATGATGTAATAGTTGTGTCAAATTTTTAATCCGATTGAATTAAAGGAAGGGGTTGTAAATTAGTCATGTCGTAAAATAAATATTTTAATTGTTCATATCTCGTCTTCGGAAAGTCGCAGAGCCTTGAAATTTGAAATTTAAGCTATCTAGAGGCTACAAGAACTATAACAAGATTTTGGCTAAAATAGAAAAACCGGAAGTTGATGTTTACGTACGTAAGAATTTACCCCCCCCCCCCTGCGTTTCTTAACCATAAGTCTCAGAGTTACGAAATTGAGGTAATAGTTGTGTCAAATTTTGAATCCTATTGAATTAAAGGAAGGGGTTGTAAATTAGTCATGTCGTAAAATAAATATTTTAATCGTTCATATCTCGTCTTCGGAAAGTCGCAGAGCCTTGAAATTTGAAACTTAAGCTATCTAGAGGCTACAAGAACTATAACAAGATTTTGGCTAAAATAGAAAAACCGGAAGTTGATGTTTACGTACGTAAGAATTTACCCCCCCCCCTGCGTTTCTTAACCATAAGTCTCAGAGATACGAAATTCGAAACTTGATATAGTCAAGAAGGAGTACATCAAGCTTTTGGTTGAAATCGGAAGACCGGAAGTGGACATTTACATGAAAGATTTTTTTTTCAAAAACGGCTCTAACGATTTTTTAAAAAATTAGTGTATTTATCAAGTGCCTTGGCTTCTGATGACCACAATATCCGATTTTTTGTCCCATATCCGATTTCCAACTATTAAGGGTATCGATTCCTTCCATCTAGAAGTTACAAAATTAAATTAACTTTTTTTATCTCTGAGATACAAGCTCTCAAAGAGTCAGGACCCAGCCTGCCCATCGCAATACTTCCGCATTATATCCTATAAATGTGAAAGTAAAAATATCATCACTAAAAGCGTAAATTTAAATTTAATTTTCAAAATAATTATAAAAAAAAATTAAAAACACCAATTTTTAGCTCAAAGATTAAAAAATTTACCCATACTGCAAAAGATAAAGTAAAAAGATATATAATACCTAAGTTAAAAATATGATTACATGGCAAGTCCAAGACTTTTCTAAAATGTCACTGTCAAAATCAACGATTTATTAGATTACCGAGAGGTCACTGTAGAATATAGGGCTACAATGAGCATGCGTATTCATTAAAATAAAGCCTATGTGAATTAATTGAAACTAGGGCTGAACTGGGGAACAATGTCCTTAACTACCCTCTCTATATATAGCGACCCCTTAAGCCACCACACAAGAGAAATCCTAACTAGATTGGCTAAAACCAATTTGGTCTACTCGTAAAATATATAGTATGTCCATATATAATTGAATGTTAATGTTTTTTCAGAGTGTAAAATTTTAATATTTAATCTAATTATATTTTCACCCTTTTTTTTATTTAATAAATTGTTATTATTTGTTTGATAACTAAGTACGCTATGCCGGGCGGCCTAAATAATTCATTGATTTTTCTAAAATATAAAAAAATTTAATTATTTTAAAGACCATAAAACTCATATTTTCAATTAAATGTCTCATTTTAACTATAAAAGTTATCGTATCGTTCCAATTAGTATTCGTAAAGTGTAGTCAAATTGATAATATTAAAATCAAAAAGACTTCGTAAAGAGAGGGTATTTTAATACGTATTCTTCTCAAGCAGTGGCGCAACCACGGAAGGGAGGGGGGCTAAGGGGACATTAGCCCCCTCTAGGACTAGGGAAAAATATACGTAAAAGTAAAAAATGAAAAAAATTAACAAATGATATTATCTTTGGACAAGACTTTGAAATGTAGTAATATTAAATTAAATTACGGTGAAACCTCTCAAATCCGAACTAATTGGGGCTGTAGCCTGTTCGGATTAGCCAAAAAGTGTTTAATTAAGTGGTGTTGATTAATGTTTTGATTTTAAATTATGGCATGCAAACGAAAACACAGTTCTTGTACCGTAGAACAAAAACTGAAAACTTTAAAGCGTTCTAGGCGCTGGGGAAAGTTTGACAAAGTTGGCTGGCGAGTTTGGTAAAGCAACAATCAGTGACTGGAAAAAATTCGTGTCAAAATTGAACAGTTTTGCAATGTAACAAGTGATAAAAGCTTAAAAGAACGCCATCACGTAACGGTTTCCGTAAATGAAAAAATTGATGAAGCAGTTTTAATGGGTCAAACTTAAATTTGTCAAACAAATCGTTCGGATTTACGGGGTTCGGATTTGAGGGGTTTCACTGTATTTATTATTAAAAATAATTTACTTTATTTAGGGTCGAATCTAAGATTTTAGTAGAAACTATTTTTACATTGCATATCAGAGGGTTATATATATATATATATGTATAATTAAAGTTTTGAGCATCTTTTTTTGAAAATAGTTGGTAGTTTTTTCAAAAAATCAGCTCGGGTTCAGATTAACCAAGATGTATTTTAAAAGAGAAAGAATTCAATCAATCTTTTTCGGACAAATTCTAAGATTTTAGTAGAAATATTATTAAATTGCGATATCAGAGGGGATTCATCCCCCCAGGAGTCGAACCTGAGAACTAACACGCTATCCGGGCAGTCAGCTCACACCCTCGAGACAAAAACCTCTCTCTGAATCGCAATATATGATATAAGCACAGAAATTTTTCACTCCATTCTTCTAGAACGGAAATTAAAAAAATTTAGCTTAAAATGAAAAATAATTTTTTCATAAAGTCCTCTTATTTAAATGTATAATTAAAGTTTTGAGCATCTTTTTATGAAAATAGTTGGTAGTTTTTTCAAAAAATCAGCTCGGGTTCAGATTAACCAAGATGTATTTTAAAAGAGAAAGAATTCAATCAATCTTTTTCGGACAAATTCTGGGATTTTGGTAGAAATATTATTAAATTGCGATATCAGAGGGGATTCATCCCCCCAGGAGTCGAACCTGAGAACTAACACGCTATCTGGGCAGTCAGCTCACACCATCGAGACAAAAACCTCTCTGAATCCTGGGGGGATGAATCCCCTCTGATATCGCAATTTAATAATATTTCTACTAAAATCTTAGAATTTGTCCGAAAAAGATTGATTGATTTCTTTCTCTTTTAAAAGGTTATATATATGTTGCGAATTAGAGAGAGATTTATCTTAAGGGTTTAACTGACTGCCCGGTAAGCAAGTTAGCGCTTGGGTTCGATTCCTGAAGAGACGAAGCCCTCTGATATGTAATGTAAAAATAGTTTCTATTAAAATCTTAGATACTAACCTAAATAAAGTAAATTATTTTTAATATAATTATGGTTAATTTACCTGGCATGTATTTTTGAAAAATTTCATCTTGTTTCAAAAAAAGATACTCAATAATAAAAATAATTTTTAAGAAAAAAATAAAAATCGACTTCAAAAAATTCAATGCAACAAATAAAATACATTAAAAAGTATAAAATAATTATTATCTTATTTAGTTACAACTAAACGACGAAATATTAACATGAAATTACTTTTGAAGTCGGTGCCAAACAAACTATACCTATAAGCGAGCATACCCTCCAAACGTACTAAGTAAGATCCGTCGAGTGCGATTCATAAAAGGTATATGTTGGGCACCAACTTCAAAAAGTATTTTCATGTTAATATTTCGTCGTTTAGTTGTAACTAAATAGGATAATAATTATTTTATACCTTTTAGTGTATTTTATTTGTTGCATTGAATTTTTTGAAGTCGGTTTTTATTTTTTTCTTAAAAATTATTTTTATTTTTCTCTTTTTAGTGATGTTATTAATAGTGATCATATCACCAGAACTTGACCAAATTAATATGACACCATCCCTAAGACACCCCCTTTCGGATAAAAAAAGAACCATCGAAATCGGTTCATAAACAAAGAGGTTAGGTCTAAACAAACCTAATAAAAAAGGTCTAATACCTATGAAAAAAATTCGAAAATAAAATGGGACCAATCGGAAGCTAGACTGGACCCAATGCAAAAAAAAATTTCAAAATCGGTTGGGAATTGGCGGAGATATGAGGTAACATAGGCACAAAAAAAAAAAAAAAAAAAATTCAGTCGAATAGAGAACCTCCTCCTTTTTTGAAGTCGGTTAAAAAGATGCTTAAATTTCTACATTAATTATTTAAATTATTTATCTTTGAAATTGTAAAAACAATCATTTTTGGCATTTTAAGAAAATGTTTATATATGTACAGGGTGGTCCCGAATTCATGGTACAAACGTTAATGGTAGGTACAGGACATTGTAACAATGAGTTATTGTATAGGAATGTATAGTCGCAAGTGACGCGGTGAGGCGTAAACAGGGGAAATAACGGCTATATGGTACATTATACATACATTATACACTATATTACTATTACACTATACATACATATACATATTACATATACTTATTACACTATACATTCCTATACAATAACTCATTGTTACAATGTCCTGTACCTACCATTAAAGTTTGTACCATGAATTCGGGACCACCCTGTATATATATACGATATATTATATGTGTGTGTGTGTGTATTAGCCCTCTCCAGGGCTAATCCTGGTTGCGCAAACACTGTTCTCAAGTGTAAGTAAATATTTTTAACCGACTTCAAAAAAGGAGGAGGTTCTCTATTCGACTGAATTTTTTTTTTTGTCCCTATGTTACCTCATATCTCCGCCAATTGTCAACCGATTTTGAAAATTTTTTTTGCATTGGGTCCAGTCTAGCTTCCGATTGGTCCCATTTTTTTTCGATTTTTTTTTCATAGGTATTAGACCTTTTTTATTAGGTTTGTTTAGACCTAACCTCTTTGTTTATGAACCGATTTCGATGGTTCTTTTTTTATCCGAAAGGGGGGTCTTAGGGATGGTGTCATATTAATTTGGTCAAGTTCTGATGATATGATCACTATTAATAACATCACTAAAAGAGAAAAATAAAAAATTTTAAGAAAAAAATAAAAACCGACTTCAAAAATTAAATGCAACAAATAAAATACACTAAAAGGTATAAAATAATTATTATCTTATTTAGTTACAACTAAACGACGAAATATTAACACGAAATTACTTTTTGAATTCGGTACCAAACAAACTATACCTATAAGCGAGCATATCCTCCAAACGTACTAAGTAAGATCCGTCGAGTGCGATTCATAAAAGGTATATGTTTGGCACCGACTTCAAAAAGTAATTTCGTGTTAATATTTCGTCGTTTAGTTGTAACTAAATAAGATAATAATTATTTTATACCTTTTAGTGTATTTTATTTGTTGCATTTAATTTTTTGAAGTCGGTTTTTATTTTTTCTTAAAAATTTTTATATTAACGGAGAATGGTGTGGGTTCTAGGTGAGACATGTTATAAAGGTAAAAAAAAACCTAGTAATTTATAATTTAAATATTCTTTTTACCTTTATAATTAACTATATACCCAAGGAAATAAGGTTCGTCTCCTATTTCTCATTCTATCTTATATTTATAAATTGCTTGTCCCATGGAATATTTTTTTTCTTCATTTAATAAAATGTTTATAATTTCCCTTCCCATTTCGTGAATAAAGTATATTACATTACATCTGTTAAATGGATACACTGGATGATTTCTGATCCTCGAGAGAGAGAATCAAATGCAATGTTTATCTAGATTATGTAAATATTGAATTAAAGTTGAAATTCTGTAAAAAAGTCATTGTCATACTAGGTATAATTTAGAAGATATTATTATTATAAATAATATTTCCTCATCTATTGAAAAAAGCTTTTATTGACAGGATATTTCATTTCAAGGTATATTTTGGAATTCAAAAATATCTATTATTATTTACTAATACGTATTAATAAATTTATATATAAACTAAAAATATAATCTACCATCTAAACTATTGTTAATTTAACTTAGAGCCTTAATTTTAAGTCTCAGGTTTGAAAGATAAAATCATTGATAAATATTTAACGAAAAAGGAAAAACTTTCAATACTAAAACTCGCTGCACACGAGGCTTTTTACTCTACCTGTTTTTTTGATGGGAGCTCTGGTTTGCAATTTGGAGGCCTGTCGGGGTTAAAATGACGTCACTGCTGTTGTTTTTCTGGTTAGCTTGTTTGATTTAAAAGATAGGACATGTTCTATTTTCCGGCTTGGTCTTGGGATGCTTTTGAGTTGGAGCAAGCAGACAAATAATTATTAAAACAAGCCTCGTGTGCACCTGTCTTAAGTCTCGGGAAGCTTACTATAAATTTTTATTTCCAAAATGAGAGCTAAAATGTTAAAACCAAAAAGATACTGTTTCTTAGTACAATCTTTTCTGCTAAAGGAAATTACAAACATTCTCTTGTCTCATATTATGTGAAAAACAGGATTTAATTGGATCCACGATTTCTTGAATTCAATTGCTACCCTTACAAATAAATAAATATATTAGCTTTTTATTGTTAAGGATAAATAAATTGAATTTGCTTCTTTCCAGTAATTTATTTTGTTATTCAAATGGTTAATCCAAATATTTCGAGAGCGTTCTCGAAATATCCAGTACACACCAATCCAGCAAAATTCTTATAAATATATTAGCTAACAATAAAAAAATACAGATCTTTTTAAAACAATCTTGTAACGATTTATTTAGAAACAAGACGTTTCGGGAGAAATTCTCCTTTATCAATAGAAATTTTTTGAAAAATTTGAAAAAAGAAAAAAGTTGTTTTCGCTAATGTTTCGAAAACAACCCTAAGAAATGAAATATTTTGATAACTGGCCTGTTTTCGAAACATTAGCGAAAACAACTTTTTTTTCTCTTTTCAAATTTTTCAAAAAATGTCTTTTTGAAAAGGGGGGAATTTCTTCCGAAACGTCTGGTTTCTAAATAAATCGTTACAAGATTGTTTTAAAAAGATTTGCATTTTTTTTAATATATTAAAAAACAATCAATAATCAATTTTTCTTTTTAATATATTAGGTACTAAAATTAAAAATCATGAAAACTCCTATTTTAAATGGGTAGAAGTATATTGGGTACTACACTTTTATATTCATTTATTGTGTAATCATTTATATTTATATTTTGACCTAATGGGCTACTAGCCCGATCTTTTTTTATAATGACCTAAATGCAATCTGCATTTAATCCAAGATAAAATGTATATTATAATATAATTATTTTTATTTTAATAAATATATAAATATTGTATTGGCGAAACTCACGATAGATGTGACATTTCTTATCGATATATATAATATAGTAAAATTAATATTTACATGTAAAACAGCTATTAACAACAGCTTAGGTGTGACTTAACGGGGGAAAAATATAAATAAATTTACATATTATTATATGATTTGTTCCCTGTTAACTAGCGCTTCTGATATTCGCCACTTCGTATATATGCATATAAATCTAACTCTCAACCAATGCTTTTGCTTCCAAATAAATCATCCCTTCATTATGTTGTTTCCGTGTAATCCTCACTACTCTGATAATTAACAATTAATCCCTCTGCATATTAACGGTATCGATCCTTTCGAATATACCCTAGATAATCGCCTTACGCCTAAAGAGATTTCAAAAATCAATTTATACATTGTAGACAAAATATTTTTTCGAAAGCGGGCTAAATTCAAACACTTGTTTTTTTTTTACTTTACCATACAGGGTATGGTCAAGTATTGTAATCGTGCATTAAAAAAGTAGTTTTTTCCTTTTTTTTTCTAAATATCTCAAAAACGGCTAAAACTATTTTCATTAAAAAAAATTGAGCGAAACCATGGTATTTCGCTCTACAAAAAAGCTCTACTAAGTAAACATCGAAAAAATTATATTTTTCGAGATAATAATTGTTTTGTCGAAATGTCTATTAGTCTGTCTGTTAGTCTGTGCGTTACCAAATTTTTGTGGACGAGCTAGCTCAAAAACTAGTGTGAATATCGAAACCAAATTTCACACGTAGTTTTGGTCCATTGAGATTAAGAGCTGATTAGATTTTAGTGCATATCGACCCAAAAAGGGGGGTGGAGGGAAGTTAAAAATAAAAAATCTAGGCCGTTTGAGAAAACTCAACCAAATTTTGTATACATAATCAGTGGACCCCCAGAAGTCTAAAAATGCAAAAACTAACCGCCCAAAATGGAGGGGGGTGTAGGGTCAAAAAATGAAAATCTTGGCCATTTACCAAACTCAACCAAATTTTGTATACATAATCAGTGGGGCACCAGAAGGATAAAAATGCAAAAACTCCCCCCCCCCACACCTACATGATTATAAATAATTTTAGGGGCCAGGTCGTATGGTAAAGTCAAGTGGATGGCCACATCAGAAGACGTCAGCTTATTTTTTCAAGAATAAATAACTTAGATATTCAGATATCGAAATTTCATCTTAATATTCAAGTCTTGGGTGAAATTCTAGGATTAACTCATATATAGCTTTTTTAATTATCTTACTAAATAAGTATCTCTAACTTAATTTCTTTCAAGTCATGTTTTCGAGGAAAAAAAATATTTGAGATACCATTGTTTTTTTTTTGTTTTTATTTTACATTTTTATCCTGGCGAAAATTATCTATTCTTTTCAATAATTAATTTTTAGAGCATTAGGAAAAATGCACATATGCTTAAATAGCTTAAATAATCCTAGAACCTGATATTGATTCTTACTACTCTACTGGAGCTCCCTGAACTATGTAAGCCCCTGTTCTATTGCCTATTCAGTTGCATAACTTCCAGGAGCTTTTTTTAGTGGAAGTTTTTACCATTACCATCGATATTTACCTGCTGGTAATTTCGAAACTATGGAAAATTTTCGCTAAAATAACGTTTTTTTAATGTTCATCTTACTAAAATCACACTGTGAAATTTTCGGAATTAAATAAGACCATATTGACATTTTGTCATGGTGTCTGTCTGTTATAACGACAGCACATAAAAAGGTTAATTTCAAGAAATTTAAATTTTAAACTCAAGTCAATTATCTGCTTGAGATATTACAGCATGGATTTGGTTCCTATATGGGGCATTCAGAAGTACTACTGTCTGACATAATATCACGATAATTTTGTTAAATCGAATAGCTGTCGTTTTTAATAAAAATTTAGAAGCATAAAAGTCTTGGTTACATTTCCTAAATAAAATATGTTTTGAATAATTTTTGAGTAATTCAGTAGAGTCCCGAAAACTCGGCTAATTTGGACCGAAGGGTGGGCGAGTTTGTGAAAATGCCGGGTTATCGGAATGGGGTTAAAAAAGAATAAGTACGAGTGTTTCCTCAGAAAATACAGTACTGTACTTGTATGTATTGTTTGCTTGAGAATACAACAGAGAATAAACTGCCCAAATACCCTTAAACAAAGGAAAAGTACGTACTTTATGAAGGCATAGAGCCTTTACTATATGAAAATAAAAATTAATGAATACACAGTGTACTTGTCAGAGTGTGGCTGAGTTACTACTGTATTAAATATTTTTAAAAGAGAAAGAATTTAATTTTTAGGACAAATTCTAGGATTTTGGTATAAATATTTTTCTATTGTGATTTCAAAGGAGATTCATCCACTCAGGAGTCGAACCTGAAAATTAACATGCTTTCCGGGCAGTTAGCTCAACCCTCGATACAAAACCTCTCTTTAGTTTTATATTTAAATAAAAGCATCTGTATGAAAAACTTTTTTTCATTTTAAGCTGAATTTTGTATTTTTTGTTATAGAAGAATGGAGTAAAAAATTTCTTCTCTTAAATATAATAAAATATTGCGATTCAGAGAGAGGTTTTTGTCTCGAGGGTTGAACTGCCCGGAAAGCATGTTAGTTCTCAGGTTTGACTCCTGTGCGGATGAATCACCTCTGATATCTCAATATAAAAATATTTCTACTAAAATCCTCGAATTTGTCCTAAAAATTAAATTATTTCTCTTTTAATATAAAATGGTTTTTAACCAGAGCTGATTTTTTGAAAGTATTTTTGAAAAAAAAATGCTCAAATCATTAGTTTTATATTTAAATATTTTTATTCTTTGTATTAATATTTTATTAAAGTTAAATATATACTTTTTAGACAAATTAACTTTTAAACATTAGTTTTAATTTTTTCTAAAGCAATTTGAGCCGTGAAAGTTAAATAATGTAATAAATAATTTCCTATGCTAATTCTACATATTTAGAAAATTATTTTATTATTTTTTGAAAAAGAAAAATGAATTGAGCACCCGACGGGATTCGAACACTTGTCTCTCTCTTTTAGCCGAAGAGCGCCTTTAACTGGCGGGATCATCCGTGGCCTAGTTGGTAAAGGCGTTCTTCGGCTAAACGGAGAGAGACACGGGTTTGAATCCCATCGGGTGCTCAATTAATTAATTATTTTCAAAAAATAATAAAATAATCTTCTAAATAGGTAGAATTAACATAAGAAATTATTGATGACATTATTTAACTTTCGCAGCTCAAATTGCTTTAAATATATACTTTTATGTAGACATTTACTTTTTTATAACGAATCTCTAATGAAACCAATTGTATGAAGATTCAAACGCAATGCAGAATATTTATTTTCACAATCTTAAAAATGGATCATCATGTTTTTAAATTCTAAAACGGTTTTTCCATTACATGGTAGCAATTATTGGTACGATTTCAATTAATAAACAGCTATGCATAAATATTCTAGCAACAGCCGTTGCCCGATTTTTTTTTTTTTTTTTGGTTTTTTATTTATGAAAGAAAAAAGGAATGACAAATGTTTGTTTTTTCAAACCCATCCATTGTTAAAATGATAAAAGCTTTTGTTCATAGACTGCACAATGAAGAAATAAAAAGAAAAGAAGCCTATATATACCTACATAGATTTTTATAAATCACTTAATTGAAATTCTTCTGTTGGTCACTATTGATTTATCGATTTCAAATCAACATGTTCAGGTCAAAACAAAAAACAATCTAAGTCCTTCTCGCCAATTTCACATTCGTTCCTATCTTTTTTAAAACCAGCCATTTTCTTATTTAACTTGCCATTAAAATAATTCTGCAGGTTTAATAACACCTTAATTTATTTATTTAACAAGATAAAAGCTTTACATGCCATAAAAATATACCTCTAAGGTATCAAACTGACGGTCCAATTTACATGAAATATTACAAAAAAAATATTTTTTTTTCTAATTAGGTACACTATATTAATAAAGAAAATTATTAAAGTTAATATAAATGTAAATAATAAATATACTTTATGCTTAAGCAAGCAAAGCTTTTGTATTTTTATTTGATTTTTCAAAAAAAAAGTATTATATTAGGGGGTCGGGTTAGGCTAGGGGTTAGCGTGCGAGCCTGCTAACCATGTGGACCCGGGCTCGAATCCGACTCGAGGCATCCGACTAAAATCAGATCTCTGGGTAGAGACAAATTTTAAAAATATATAATAAGTATCGTAAATTGGCTTATGGCTAGAAAGGCCGAAAAGTCAAAAAAAAGTATTATATTACTGGATACCTATATTCTCAGATTTTTAAAAAAATTAAAAAAAATTAAATTAAATTAAAATGAATCCCCTCTGAAATCTCAATATAAAAATATTTCTACTAAAATCCTAGAATTTGTCATAAAATTTAAATTCTTTCACTTTTAAATTAAAATAATTTAAATCAAATTAATTCAATTTTATTTTATTTTTAAATTGAACCAAAAATAAGAAATTTCTTCATATTACATAAAATTTAGATTCATTTTGATTTAAAATATTTCAAAAATTATTCTAAGGCTGATGATGACACTAATATAAAGGGGTCGAAACGTCCCTATTGACAATATAAAAAAATTAAAAAAAATAATATAACTTGCGTTATGTTTTTACAAAAGAATAAATGAGAGCCATTTCTTGAGAATATATATCCTCAAAAATTGATATAATAATTAATATCAAAAAATTCTCAAATCACGTCTTATTAATATTAAAAAAGTCAACTTTTATTAATTTAGTCTTAGTTATTCTAAAACTGGTCTGAGCAAACCCGTAGCAGGGTGGCCATTTTTTCGACTAAAAGAGAATGAAAAAGTAGAATAAAAAAAATTGTATTGCTTATAATTTAACTTATATTAACAAACATAAGTTTTTAAAGGTGAAAATAATAATTAGTAGAGATTGTGGTGTTGGTGCAAGGGGAAACATCTTTAATAAAGATACATATAATATTTATTTACTATTATCTTTAAGGTGAAAATAGACCTATCGTTAAATTTTGTATTCTTTAGAGATGTTAAATAAATCCTAGTACAATATCTTCATCCAATATTATTAATTTAGCCTTCGCTTTTGCTATATATGAAATAATGTACTTATTCCTGAACTCCTCATAATGAGGCCCTTCAGCCACAAATTTTGTCCAGGCTTGTTCTAAAACATAAAGTTAAATTGAAAAATTTATAAATTGATCTATTATTTATTTATCGAGTTTTTAAATTCAAATAAAGGTTGAGGGGGCTATTAAATATTTAATTATTAAAAAAAAGTTTAATAAGATTTAACATTCTCTCATTTTAATTTCAGTTTAATTAATTTATTCTAAAAGTTGTCCAAGCTTTCTTTAAATCAGAATGAACAAATAAAAGAAAAGAAATAAAAATTTTCAAGTAGGTATATTGTAAAGTTCACTTATTAAAGTTAATAAACGTTATTATAGGCTTAATAAAACAAGCCTTTTATCGCACTTTTAATTATAATTTAAATAAATTCATTAATAAGTACATGCGATATTAAATTCGAACTCTTTTGGAAGCAGTATTTTCTATTTTGTAGGATTAACTTCTTATTAAAAGAATATAAAGGTACTATACATCAGAATACTTATAATATGAGCCTAAATTAAAAAATAAGCCTTCCGAGTGCGAATACAGAGGGTTTTATATATAATATTATATACTACTAGCGGAATGATCCGTTCCACAGTGAATTCAAAACTTCACCTCAAGGCAGCAGGCCGAAGGTAAAAATGATTATCTTCCAAAATACATGAGATATCAAATTCAATCATATTAATCGCTAATAAGAAGAGAATCGATTATTTTAAGAATTTCTTTAGAACTTTAATTTAAGTACTTGTTTGAAATTCGGCTGGTACAGAAATTACCTAATATTGGCATTTTGCGGCTCTCTCATATCGAAATATTAATTTTAAATAAATTTAAAAAATTATAATTATTTTTTTGCAACGAAATTTTCTCTGGAGAGAGACGGACTGGTAGAAACTTTAATTGAATGTAATGTAAGGCAGCCCAGAGGTAGTGAGGAAAGAAAAAATTAACACATATCAAATAAGGTGTAATTTATTGGAATCCTTCCTCCTTTCCTTTCAAAACCGACGTTTCGGAGGATTTTTCCCTCCTTCTTCAGGGTTTCAAAGGGTCAATGAATGAAACAAATAAAATGTTTCCTTCTTCTCTCCACAGTAGTGTTCAAAGCTTTCTTCTTTTTTAGTAAAGGCATAGAAAAACATTTTTTTTCCTCGTTTTCTTAATTAGCATTTACTTACTCATTTCTCGAAATGAAATTTGTATTTATATTTTTTCTTTCCTCACTACCCCTGGGCTGCCTTCCATTACATTCAATTAATAATAATAATATTATAAAGTGGTCGAAACGTCCCTATTGACAATATTTTTTTTTAATAATAAAACTTGCGTTATGTTTTTACAAGATAAAAAAATGAGAGGCATTTCTTGAGAATAAATCGTCAAAATGTTCAATAATAATAATTAATATCAAAAAATTCTCAAATCAAGTCTTATTAATATTAAAAGAATCAATTTTTATTAATTTATTAATTTAGTCTTAGTTCTAAGACTGGTCTGAGCAAACTATGGCCCTTAGCAGGGTGGTAATTTTTTAGACTAAAAGAGAATGAAAAAGTGGAATAAAAAATTGTATTGCTCTTAATTTAACTTAAATGTTCAGAAATAAGTTTTTAAATGTGAAAATAGACCTATCGTTAACTTTTGTATTCTTTAGAGATGTTAAATAAATCCTCGGACAATATCTTAATGCAATATTATTAACGAGCTTTTCGTGCGTGCCTTCGGCACGCCCTCGAAGCTCGGCCCTCCGAGCTGGTGCCCTGGCGGGCAGCGTCTCGGTCCAAATATTTTATTCCTCTTTAAAAAACCACACTCCAAATGTATACCCGTAAACTATCGAAAATACATCGTCTCTTAAAAGTTTCGCCTCTTTAATTTTTGACTGGCGAGGGGGATGGGGAAATAATTATCAATATATTTAATGTTTCTTAATTTAAAATGAATTGGAGTCTTTCGTTTCAAAATTCGAGTCCAAATTACAATTATATTTCAAATTTGCCTGGTTAATGAAAATCGATTGGAGACATCAGTTTAAAATCCGAGCTGACAATTATATTTCAAATTTGCCTCGTTAATTAATATATATTTAATGTTTATTAATTTAAAATTTATTGGTGTTTTTTCATTTTCATTCGAGTTCAAATGAATACAATATTATCTCGACACAAAGTCTAAATCAAAAATATATAGTTTTAGTAACAGAAATCAAGATATAAATATTAATGTTGCATTGGTGTAATGGCTAGAGCTGATACCCTTAGTTCAAGAGTTCGTCGGTTCGATTCTAGGCAAGAGGGTAATTTTTTTAAAGAAAATTCTCTCAGCGTTGTTACAAATTAATCTAGGCTGTTATATATAGTATTTAACCTTCGCTTTCGCTAAATAAGAAATAATATACTTATTACTGAATTCCTCATAATGAGGCCCTTTAGCCATAAATTTTGCCCAGGCTTGATTGAGGGGGCTATTATATATTTAATTATTAAAAAAAAGTTTAATAAGATTTAACATTCTCTCATTTTAATTTCAGTTTAATTAATTTATTCAAAAAGTTGTCCAAGTTTTCTTTATATCAGCATGAACAAATAAAAGAAAAGAAATAAAAAAAATTTCAAGTAGGTATATTGTAAAGTTCACTTATTAAAGTTAATAAACGTTATTATAGGCTTAATAAAACAAGCATTTTATCGCATTTTTAATTATAATTTAAATAAATTCATTAGTAAGTACACGCGATATTAAATTCGAACTCTTTTAGAAGCAGTATTTTCTATTTTGTAGGATTAACTTCTTATTAAAAGAATATAAAGGTACATCAGAATACTTATAATATGAGCCTAAATTAAAAAATAAGCCTTCCGAGTGCGGTTTTATATCTAATATTATATATTACTAGCGGAATGACCCGTTCCACAGTGAATTCAATACATAACCTCAAGGCCAGCAGGCAGAAGAAAAATGATTATCTTCCAAAATACATGAGATATCAAATTTAATCATATTAATCGTTAATAAGAAGAGAGTGGATTATTTTAAGAATTTCTTTAGAACTTTAATTTAAGTACTTGTTTGAAATTCGGCTGGTACAGAAATTACCTAAAATTGGCATTTTGCGGCTCTCTCATATCGAAATATTAATTTTAAATAAATTAAAAAAAATTATAATTATTTCTACTTAATAACACCCCATAAAATTTGTTTATTTTTAACTTCACAAAAAATTCGACCCTTCTCAATATAATCATTAGATTAAAATTTTAATATGATTTCAAACTCTGAAGAAAAGCATTACATGTAACTTGTAAATTTTAAGTTTGTATATTAATTTGGTCTACGAAATACAATGCTTTGAAAGACTGTCCGACAGATAGTGTAGCGGCCAAGTATGAATGAGAAAATCTGAGGCTTTCATGAATAATAAATATATTTTGTGGGGGAGTCGGGTTGGCGGAGCTGGCTAAGGCGCTGGGCCCGCTTCAGCATCGTTGATGACGATGTTCAAGCAGGAGACCCGGGTTCGAGCCTGGATAGCATATAAAATTTCGACCGACTAAAACTCGGCTCCCTCACTAACATTACTAACACTTTACTGATATGCTGTCTAAATGGGCTGTGTTCCCGGTGACAATAAATAAATAAATAAATAAATATATTATGTGGAAATTAATGAGGGTGTTCTCTCTGTTTGATAGACAAACAAAACTTATATATATAACAGAGGACACCCTCATTGATTCCTCTCTTGAAAATAGACAACTCTGCTACGATCAGAAATATTTTTTTTAAATTAATTAATCATCATTTAATGGGATTAACAGATTTTTATTTAGAGTTTAGTAAGTTTTACCTGAGATTATAATTATTTTAACTTGACTCCTCAGTCTGTCCACTTGGTAGAATCGAATTAATTTAAGGAGGGGGAATTTATTATCAATTTTTTTTGGATAAATTAATGAATTATTTCAAACTCCCACGGAATAAAATTTATTTTGTCAAAATTTAGTCATTTTTTTAAATATCCCATCAATCTTATTCCTATCGTATGACTTTTATTGATCTCAAATTATCTCCCAATAAGCTTCTCCTTGCTGAGGGTTATGGTGGTCTTCACAGAGCTTCCTTCATCTAAGGAGTTCATAAAAGTTCAAATTGGATGATTTATCGTCATCGATGAATGAATGAAATGGAGGATAAAATTCTTAAAGAATCTCGGCTTAAGAATCCACCTTCCCTCTTGTTCAATTTAATACCCTGCAGTATATATTTGCATTTTTATAAGCAAGCTAAAAATGTTAACAAAAGGATGCTCCCTACGATGAGATTTATTGTGTTTTGCCTATAAAAAAGACACTTGGATATTCTAAAAAAATTGTATGATTTCAGAAATTGATTATTATATATTCTTTAGGTATAGAGGGAAATAAAATTATGGACGAAATCTCACTGTAATATATTAATTCAACCTTCAGTCGACGTTTCAGGATTTCAATGGATTCCTTTCAAGAGCAGATTATTATAGTTAAATGGAATTATTTTATAAAATTTAGTATCTGGGGGACCGAGCGCTGCCCCGAAATTATTTGCTTTATTTAAAAACGATATAATAACATTATTTTTATTTTCTAATTCAAATAAAAAGGTCGATTTTTTTATTTTTCCCCTGTTGGCCTCGGGAACTAAATGCCCATTTAGCCAGTCGTCACAGATTCACGAAGAATAGGTGTATAACTAAATAAAATAAAACAAAACAAACCAAAACAAAATAGCAAAATAATTAAATAAAATCATTGAATTATAGTTGAAAGCCAATGGATACTATATGTTTAATAAAGGAGTCTGCAATTGGCCTTCCTTGGCCTAGAGATAGATGCCAATAGAATCTCTGCGCATGTGGGGAAATCATTTTTTTCCTTTAATATTCAGGTATAAACGATCAATTTTGTGAGTGTGTGTCTCACAGCCCAGAAGAATGAGTTTAATATCACCAACAGAAATGGAATCACAAAAGCAGTATGGATTGTCTCTCTGGTCGATTTTTCGTAGATATGCAGGTGTTGTTGCATGCCGTAGTCTAAGTCGTATAATGAGAACTTTCAGTTTTCGATGAAGATTGATGTTTTCAAAGCACGGACGAATCGGGATTCTCGTACATACATTAAAGAAATGACGACCTTTTACTATACTTGATGTCGACCACAGATTCTGCCAATCCCTGTATATTCTCTTCTTGATGATTGATCGAATTTCATTGGGCATATGTCGATTTTTATTTGCAGTCAAAATTAAATATTTTTTCCAAGGTTTTGACTCTCTACTACCATCATGAATGCATCGCTGTACCCAAAGTTTTGAATTTAATTGCAATTAAAAATAATATTAATGTAGTTTTTAAGGAATTTGATGTTGGTACTTGGTGAAATATTTTTTAAATTATTGGATAAAAAATACTTGGTAGGTTTCACATTAAGTTAATTTCTGTTGCTCCTGAAGATGGGTTAGCCACCCGAAATATATATATCGAGATTAAAGTCTCTCCAAAAATTAATTCGTTTTATTTTTATATCTTAATGTGAAATCTACCAAGTATTTTTTATCCAATAATATTAATGTACATTGAGGTTCCTTCGTTGGCCCTTTTAAACCCTGAAGAAGCAGTATAACTATCCTCCGAATATTTGAATTTTTTAAGAGGATGAAAACAATATTTTTTCTTTTCATTCTGAATTTGTGGTTTTCATTAACATCGAGCTGCCTTTGCATCAACTCAGCATTGGGTTCTCTACTACTCCTTCTTAAATAGTAGATCTCACATCGATCCATTCCACTATATCCTGGATTCCGCTTAGTTCTCTTGGATCTTTGCTGTGGTTTCTATCCCTTAATGTTTTCCCATGTATAGCCCTTGTTATTCTCATTTCTGTTGTTCGGAGAAGTTGTCGGGTGGGAATTGTTGATGTTCTGGTTTCTGCTGCATATGTCAACACTAGACGTACGCAGGTTATCAATTCGTACTTTGCTTTTGGTAGAGATATATTTGTTTTTCCAGAGCAAACCATATAGACACCCAGCCATCCTAGATACTTTTGTTACTTGAGTTTTAATCTCTTGGCTGAGATTTCTGCGCGCCGAAATCTCGCCTCGGAAATAGTTAAATTTTTCAACTTGATCTAATGTTGTATTTTGAAGTTTGATTTCACACTTAAGCTGTTCTTTCGCTATCACAATACATTTTGTTTTTTCAATTGATATTTCCATATTTAATCTTTCTGCAATTTGATCGAATTGAGATAAGAGATTTTGCAGATTTTGCTCGCTATCCGACACCAAAACCAGCATAACATACAGCCTGTATGGACACACCCATGAGTCAATAATCAACTTAATTAAAAAAGGATCAATTAAAATGAATTTTGCCAAGGTAGAGAGAGACTTATTCGTGTCATTTTTTCATCCTCGAAACTTATTGTTAAGAGTTTGAGCAAAATCGTTAAAGTCATTTTCATAATAAAATAATATATACTTTTATATAATTATATCTCTATGAAATATACAATTTTTACCCGTTTACTAAGATAAGATTATTATATATAAGCGTATATATTTAGATAGATGATAAGTGTGATCATGATCAATTCATGATTAAAATGAATTATTTCGAGAATTACTAGTTTTATAATATAAATAAGAGAAATCGAAATGTTAATATATAGTACATTTTGTATTATTTTATTTGTGTTTATTAAATCTTAAGTTTAGAATAAATCAATTTGTCTATTTATGTTAATTATTCATTTGCGTATATCATTAAAATTTAAAACCTATTAATGGTAAATTTCCTAGACACTAAATTTATTACCTTATAAGCATTATACTGTTTTATTATACATGCAGTTTAGAGTAGATGTTGATTACAGATTAATTGGTGCTCACGGAAGGGGGAGTGGTTAAAATTAAATAAAAAGTACTATAATGCATGGCATTTCTTAAATTAATTAGAACCCCTTTAACAATGTTACTTGATAAAAAATATAATTATTTTAGCTCTTTTATTTATTTTGTAGTACTAAGAATTTCACTTGGGACTAATAAATATTGTTTCTTTTGAAGGGCCCCCACATCTCCCCTATAGCCCCCGGATCCTCCCACACATGATCCTACATTTCTCTATAGATCAAGATTCCTAAGACTGAGATCCGGGCTCACCACTAGCCCCTAGAAAAAAGATTTTGAAAAGTTTTGAAGGAATCAAATAATAAAATTCAAAAAAAAATTCAGCTTACTGCAGATTTTAATTTTTTCTTGCAGCTTATTAATATATGTACAAATTTAAGTTAAATTAGCTACATCCGCTCGATAGCTCCTTATATAAAAATTCACTTTTTCTGATTTTCTGTATTTTTGAAACAAAAGTTGCATAGTAACCTCCAAGATCTAATTGGTACTCCGTTGTGGAAATGAAAACATTTTGGCACAAGAACAACCTTTCTACGATTGAAGGCTGAAATCATTATTGCAATTCTTATTGCATTCTATTTGAGTCTAAACCAGTAGCAGCCAAAAAGTTCTTCTGTCTGTTTTTCTTTCTCAACGATCTCGTTTATCTTGCTGGAACGTCTATTTATCATTTCCCATAACTTGAAGTTTTTTTACTTCCCCATTCAGAAGCATTGTATACATGAAAAATGTGTTTGTTTTTTTCCTTCGAATTGAATTTTCGAAATATCTCAAAAATGGCCAAAACTATTTTGATAAAAATAGTTGAGCGAATTCACAGCGTTTCGGTCACAATTTAACCTTGAATAGTGAACATCGAAAAATTTATATTTTAAGAGACAATTATTTTATCAAATGTATCTTGTGTGGGTTAGTGTGTCTTACTAAATTTTGTCTAGGCCAGGCTTGTCCAATCCGAGGCCCGCTGGCTGCAAGCGGCCCAATATGGCTATCAATGTGGCCCAACAAAAAATCGCAAACTTACAAACTTTATGAGATTGTGACTAAAAATCCCAGTGATATTACTAAAAATACAATATTTTTAACTTGCTATTAATTTATGAGTAATGAATTAAAATTAACACCTTATTTTGCGATGAGATATTCATAAAGTGATTCTTAAATAATTTTATTTATTCAAGCATCTATTTTCAAGTATGAAACACACAAAGAATAAAGCTAGATCTAAAATATTTAATGAGCATTTTGAGAATTCACTTAGAATTCTTTCGAGCCAAACATCGACGGATTAATGTCCCAAAAACAATGAAAAACTTCTCCTTATAATTTTATGTTGCTGATTTGTCTCTTACTTTTATAATAAAAAATTAATAAAGTAACAAAGCTTAATTTCTTAAGTATATTAAGTACATATTCTACTTTTTTTTGCTCATATTATTAGCGTGAGTGTAGTATTTTATTTGTGGCCCAAAACAGTTCACATTCTTCCAATGTGGCCTAACGAAGCTAAAAGGTTGGACACCCCTGGTCTAGGTTCTAGCTCAAAAACTAATAAAGATATCAACACAAAATTTTATATGTAAATAGATATTTTATGTTCAGATAAAGAGCTGATGGTTGAAATCTGACCAAAAATTAGGGAATCGGGATGGTTAAAAATGTGAACCATTTGTCGGTTTTGAACCAAATTTTACAGAGTTACCCATTTGGTCCCTATGAAACTTATGGGCAAATATAAATTTGATTTATTTTTTATTTAATTTTAAAACACTAGGTCAGATGGTCTATGATATATTCATGAAATGGTATTCTAGTATCAGTAAGACCATCTTCAAATCTCAACCAAGCATTGCATGTTTCTTTTTACTTCTTAGAATAGAATATTCAATTCTGACTTATAGGTGTAGCACCATCGTGAATACTTATCATTAAAAATAGCATCTTTTTTGTCTCCTCCTAAACACACACTCTTTTCTGAGGTCTATCAAGGCCTATGGATGTTGCATCTTCTTGGTGTGCTTCCTATTATAATATTTCATCGATTGAATAAAAAGAAAATTGATTTTACGTCAAGTTCGTGCTGAATTTTGTTAGTACTCAAACACTCGTTATATAGAAATAACTGTTTATAAATCACAAAAATTCTAGAAATCAGTTCTTTGATCATAGGTCAAATGCTACTGCTATTTAATTCATGAGCTAAATTGAATGAAATGAATGTTTTGGAATTTTCTAAAGGGGATTTATGATTTGATTCAAATGTTGACTCACTCCCACGCTACCCTTTCAAAATGAATAAATGCACTGACTAAAAGCAAATCCGAATTCATGCAAAAATAAAATACTTTTCTCAACTTTCTATGAAATAATTACATTATCGCTATCTATTAATGATTTATTCTATTCTTGTTAGATGATGAATGTTGGGTGCTTGTGTATGATGATGATGGAAAGCCATTAAACAAGGGCAGATTGCCGGGAGGGAAGGTCTTTATATTACTTCTCCTTTATGACCCTTTCATTTGTTCAATGGGATTCAAGATTGATTATACTAGACTCCATTTAAATGAACCATTATGCTCAGATATATAAGCATTAATTTTCTATGAGCTAAACGTATCGAGGAGGAACAAATTATTTTGGAGTGAAGATATACAAGGTACGGCAGAATTATTTAGTGACCCAACAAGAGAGAATTCTATACAGAATTTAAGCACGATTTATCTTTTATACATTGAAAATTTGTTGGCAACACCTTATTTTAGAGTAGTTTATTTCCCTACTTTTTAAATTAACTCACCACTCCCGGGAAGTTGCCAAAAAAAGTTATTTTGCTGGGCCAGTATGTAACTTATTTAAAGTTAACAAAATGTTGAAACACTTTAAAAATATTCATATTGAATTATTTCATTTTATTACGGTTTAAAGTTCTTGGATATAATAAATTTATATTAAAACATTTTCAGAAGTTGAAAACAAAAATAAAGTTTGATATACTTAGCAAAAAAACTCACATCAATCAAAAAAGAAATCACTGTATGATTTGTACTCTTGTTATTTTACCCATAATTTAATTTATTTCAAATATGAAAGAAATTACTTTTTAAATTAAAAAAACACCAATTGGTATACTGTTTCAAGAGAGAAATCCGAAAATACAACTCGCATAAATAAATAAGAGTACTCATGGTTGCCGACGTCGCAGGCAATCATGAAATCATGGGCAATATACGTAAACCACGCTAAGTGTGTACACATTTATATGTCAGAAAAATTTGCCTTGTCAGCAATCAAAATATATATTTTAATTAAAATTTATTTGAAAAATTAAAATATTTGTGGTAATGGATTTGAAATAATAATTAAACAAATCAATCTTTTAAAATAATTTGCAAAAAAAAATATATATATATAAATTATAATTTAGATATTATGCATGGTTGGGATCGAACCAGAATGAGTCTAAATAATTAAATGAAAAATTAGTCCGTATTTAATTACTCTAGTAATGCTCACTTAACCCACTGAGCTATGGAACTCTCAAAGACGAAGCTCGGAAAATAGGCCTTTTAAATGACCTCGAACAAGCATCCCTTGAAAAGAAATCATTAAATAAATGGCTTTAAAAATTACACCAATCAAATAGCAATATGTAATTTAATTGAAATTTTTTATTCAAAATTCAGTTAAAATATGATAAAATTGAATTCAAATATGTCCATTTTGTTGCAATCTAAGCTTTGAAATTGACATTTTATTGTTTAATCGATATGTTTAATAGTTGATGATTGTCAAGCGAAGTAATTAAAGATTTTTGTCTCTCTTATTTTAGAATCAATTCCGATTCTATTTTATTTAAAATCTGTCAAAAACTCTATTGTTTAAAATTCGGATTAGAATTTTAATTTAATTCCTGAATAAATGTTTATGAACTGATGAAAAATTGCATCAGAAGTGCAGTTTGCATGAATGAAATATATGAGTTCCAAATTTTTATTAGTAAAAAGTCAAAGAACTTACTTAGGGAGAGGCTACTCCCAATGAAAACCAGGCGGTTTTGCTACACTCAAATTAAGTGTAAAGTGTATATATGTTTACTTGGCCACGTCCAACCCCTTTTAGTCGCCTTTTACGACAAGCAGAGAATACTATGGACCTATTCTGCCCCCGGTCCATAGGGGTCTCAATATGCAATAGTTGTTTTTACAATTAGCAGTTATTGGTAGAAAGTCGGGAAATTTCATAAATCAACTGATGTGGTCACCACACGACTTCCACATTCTCATGCACTTTTTTGAAATCATCGCGACACTCCTAATTTACACCCCTTCCTTTATTTCAATCGGATTAAAATTTATACACGACTAATAACTCACGACACTTGATAAGTATAGCAATTTAAAAAAGAATCGTTAGTGCCGTTTTTGAGAAAATAAAAAAAGAAAACGAAAAATCTTTCATTATAAATGTCAACTTCCGTCGTTCCGATGTCATCCAAAAGTTTGCTGTACTCCCTCTAGCCTATATAGAACTTAAGCTTTCGAGACTTATGGTTGCGAAGCGCAGGGGGAGGTACCTACGTATATACGCACTGACCAATTGATTTTTGGCCCCTTTTTGGCATCTGGAGACCTCAATATCCGGTTTTATGTCCTAAATCCGGTATCCAACTATTAAGGGCATGGATTTCTTCCAACTTGAAGTTACAAAATGAAATTAACTTTTTTCATCTCTGAGATATTGAAGGAGACAATAAAAGAGTGTGTCTTCTGCTGGAATTATAAATTTTATTTATTTATAACGAGACTATAGTTTCAAGGGCTTGCCTGTGAATCCATTGTAATAGACTGATGAAGAGGGCAAAGCCCTCGAAACTATAGTCTCGTTATAAATAAATAAAATTTATAATTCCAGCAGAAGACAACACTCTTTTATTGTCTCCTTCAATATATAAAAATTCTGCTACTCTCGGCAAAAACTTTCAATTTAATCTCTGAGATAGAAGCTCTCCCAAGAGTTAGGACCCAAACAGGCGATTGCAATACTTCACATTATATTCTATTAAATATAAATATGAAAAGTAAAAATTAAACCACCATTTGAAACTATTTGCCTTTTATATTATTTTTATATTATATTTTAATTTAACTCTTAGCAAATTACCATTTGAGCTGAATAATAAAGGTACCCTTCGATGCCGATTTAATGGAATTTGTTTGCGAGTTTTATTTTTTACGTGAGAAAAATAAAACGATTTGAAAAACAAATTTTGAAAACCAAAGCCCTCGGGAATAAAAGAATGTTATCTATTCTTTGCCCTTTTGTCTCGGTTCGGTTCTTTCCCACTTGGGGGTATCATTTGCATTTGTCTCCTCCACAGAGACAAATCCTTAACGATTTTGATTTATATACATATTATCTTGGTTTTTAGCCATTGGTCCGTTCTTTTCCATTAACCCTAATTGCAAAATAACCCTCCATTGTGGTTACCCTGGTGCTTAAGTTTAGAAGAAGCGGATCCTGTCGGGTGGCCGGAGTAATGAATTAACTCAAAGATTTTTTTTTATTTTCTCTTGTATTTAAAAAGGTCTGAAAAGCGAAGAAAAATAATTTCCAGTAGAAATCAATGAAGCTGTCCTCTGCTTAATGCATTTGAATATAAAATTTATTTAAATTAAAGGAGCTCTAAAAGAGTATGTCTTTTGCTGTAAAAATAATTTTTTATTTATTTATAAAGAATTTCGAGGGCTTTTGCCTCTCCATCAGTCAATTTCAATTGATTCACAGGAATTGATCTATGAAATGTATAGTTTCATAAATCAATTCCTGTGAATCAATTCTAATAGACTGATGGAGAGGGCAAAGCCCTCGAAATTCTTTATAAATAAATAAAAAATTATTTTTACAGCAAAAGACATACTCTTTTATTGTCTCCTTTAATTTACCAAATTATATATTCATTTGCAGAGGACATATTGATTTCTTATTATGTTTGAAAATTAATTATAAAAATTTATAAAAATTCTGCTACTCTCGGCAAAAAGAAACTTTCAATATAATTTATATGATAGAGACTATAGTTTCGAAAATTAGACTTTAATCTTCAGTCTGTTTAATTGAAAATATTCTAAACGCTATTTCTCATGGGTTCAAATATCCGATTGATAGTAGGTAAATTCGTTTTGTTGTAATAGTAATCCGGTCACTCATCAAATCAAATATAGGTACCTATATGTTTATATACATGAATGCAGAAGACAATCTCATTGATTTATCCTTATGATAATATCGGCAAACTATATTTTTTTCAAATTATCTCCAAACATGATTTTATAGGTGTGTATATCTACGAAAGCTCAAGAAATAAAGATCGTAGAAAGTTTGTTTTGATTGCAAAATGTTTGTATTTTAAAACCAACAACTTTCAATTGAAAATCAGTTATAGCTAAAGTGCAGAAATTTGCCTGCATCTTTATGTCACGTTTCACCATTCTAGATTACCGTGCATATGATGGCAAAATTGTAGGTTATGTTATTAAATAAAATAACAAAGAGAAACAAAGAGGTTGTCCTCTGCTTGATGCAAATAAACATACACACATATATATCGAGATGATATATCTGTATATATATTATTTATTTACAGATATATCATCTCGATATATATGTGTGTAAGTTTATTTGCATCAAGCAGAGGACAACCTCTTTGTTTCTCTTTGTGAATCAACATCTCTGCTACTCTCGGCAAAAACAAAAACTTTTCAATTAAATAAAATAACAATTAACAAACACTAAAAATAATGAATTCAATTACAGTAAAATCTCGTTTATCTGGGCCTCCGGATTTGTAGACATTTTTATTTTAATAAATGTTCACATAGAAACAAATGATGTGAAAAAGTTATTTTATTATTTTTCACGTATGATTTTTTTTAAACAATTCTATGTCATTTTGATATAAACATGTTTTTTTTATCGTATTTGAGGATTTGTTTTGTTTTTATTACCTATATATCCGGATTTTTGATTATCCGGTTTGCCTTTGGTCCCAGTTACTCCAGATAAACAAGGTTCTACTGTATATTACTAAAAATGATATTATAATGAACACAATATGAAACCGAAGCCCCTTAGGTGACAACGGAAGGGATGTCATTTGAATTTCTCTTTTCTGCAGAGACAAATCCTTCACTATTTTGATTCATGAAGATACTATCTTGGTTATTAGCTCGTGGTCCATTCTCCTCCGGACGGGGATGTTAACCCTAAATGCAAAATAACCCTCCCAGTGGTTGCCCTGGGGAAGAGGCAGCCAGGGGATGTTTTCAGCTGCGTTGGTTGTGGTGCGCAGGCGCCGCGGCGGTCGCCAGATCCACCCCCGGCGTGGGGGCGGCAATTCACCCCTTCGTTATTACTGGTGCGTTTCCCGCCAGTTGGTGCTCACAACTTGTTCTGTCAACTATTAACACTGGCACGTATTCCAATTTTATTCAGTAAAATGACTTTTCTTTAAAGAGCTTCTTTACGAAGTAATCCGCTTGATTGCCAATTTCGTGTTTTATTTATTCAATTCCCATTGTGCTTTCTGTTATTGTGGTTGTGATTGTTCTCGATGTTGTTGTATTCTACTGTTTTCAATCAATGGATTAATTACGAGTGAATTTCCGATAGGGTAAGTTCCATCTGACGTACATTCATTATTATAAATAATTGCTATTTTGAGTTTCATTTTTTTTTTACATTTATATTATCAAATGGCTATTAAATTGAAGGAAAAAATAAAGCTTTTTCAACACATTTTACACTTTCCCGCATATTTCAGTGATATGACGATTTTCTTCAGCAGACAGTTCGAGCTAAAAAGTTGAAAGATGTTAAAATATGCAATTTATTAAAAAAATTCCTATGCCGATTTCAGCTTATTATTTCGATATCTTCTTATATAACAATTTGATTTATTTTACCCGTATGTTATGAAGCTAGAAAGCGTAAAATCTAATCAAGTCTTCGTTTTGGAAATACAAAATTTCAAGTACCAGAACGAACTTTATACCACTTTCCTCTATTGATATATATATATATTATGGGTTTCAGAATTCAGTAAGAAGGGCAGAATATTTAATCTTTGGAAGTAGTTTTTCTAAGTTTAAAGCAATATAAAATTTCAATATAGCTGTAAGCTCAAAAGGCTGGCTTCGCTGAGTAATAAAGCAAAATAATACACTTGTATGAGCATGACCCAAAAAATTATAATGTTAAAAAACCCAAAATCTAATCACAAAGCAGGCTTTACCGACACATTACATACGATAACTCAAGAACAAAAAGTAGTAGAAATTTCATTCTGGGGGCAAAATATTCGTATTTTCAATGCCGGGAACTGCTTAGATTTTCGGGTTTTTAACATTACAACTGCTGCTTTATAAATATCATGTTTGAACAATTCCATTGAAATTTTAAGACTCTGTAATGATATTGACATAAATAAATAAAAATGGATTTTTTTTTAATTTTAAAATTATTAAATTAATCAAATTATTAATTTTAAACTCCTTAAATAGCTTATTACATAATAATTTATATGATATTAAAATTAATTTAGAATTTGAATTTATCCTAATCAGGGCCGTCTTTAACCTATTCGAGGCCCTGGGCACTTTAAGATAATGGGGTCCCTCTAAAAGAAACACAAAGTATTCTGCTAGCATCGATATTAAAATAAATTAGTTCCTAAAAAGTAATAGGGGGCCCCATGGATCGCGGGGCCCTGGGCACCTGCCCGGAGTGCTCAATGAAAAAGAGGGGACTGATCCTAAGTTTTTTTATAACTTCGTGAACAAAGCAGAACATTTGGTCAAATCTTAAGTGATTTAATCAGATCCTACAGAATTTTTATTTTTGTATGTGTGTGTGTGTAAATTAGCGTAGGTGTCAAATAGTCGCTCACATTTTTGTAGTTAGTCAAACTTGAACCCGGGCCTCCTGCTTCCTCTGACAATCTGAGCCCCTAGCCCAAGATAATTAAATAAAAAAAAAAAAAACTACTCTCTAGGCCTGCTCTAATCAGATAGCGTACCGTGTCTTTAAAATGTTTTCACTTTTTCCTCCAATTCTTTGGATATACAAATCTTTTGGCACTAGAACCAACTTTCAACGACCTTCCGTTGTTAAGCTAACAGTGTCTGAATTCAGATATCTAATCTTGAAAAAAATTCAATTTTTCCTCCACAATGATTTTTTTTTTAAATTATTTGTAAATGCAGGGTTAAGTTAATTAATCTATGTATATTTCTAAAATATTCTAGAGAGTAAGAAAGTCACTCTCCCCAAAAAACTTCCGCGTACCCTGGAGTCATCTTTCTCCCCTCTATTGTTTACTTATTAAGATAACAATTTAACTCCATGGACTTTTATTATTACTTGTCTGAAAAAAGCGCGCTTGAGAAATTGTCGGAAATGAATAACAAAATAGAAATATGATCTCGAGAATAGCGAATGAATAAATTTAAAAAGTGAAATATTATATACTCTGGACGCTCATTGGTCTTAATCATTTTATCGATAGTATTTTTTTTTATATGTAAAAATCATTCCTCTCTTGGGAGATAAATTTGAATTATTATGATTAGTTATGTCCATCGATTAAATTATTAAAGTTGTTATAGGGAAATGGGGACTATATTTTTTATGCATATAATTTGTATTTTATTGTCAACGTTTCGTCAACTTTGTTGACTTCTTCAGGGCTCTAAAAATAGTTGACTATTTGGTATGTAAAATATGTTTTTATGTGTATTAATTTGTTTTTTGAATGTATTGAAGTGGTTTTTGAGGTCAGTTTTGATTTGAAAATGTTATAATCTGTATTAATTGAGGTCTTATCACTTTTTAGAGCTCCTGAGGAAGTCAACAAAGTTGACTAAATGTTGGCAATGAAATATAAATTATCTGTATAAAAATATAGTCCTTATTTCCCTATAACAACTTTAATAAATTTGAATATTTTTATCTATATGATTTGCAATCGGGAAGTATTATTGGTAATTCCAACTTTTATAATTACCTATGATATTATTTATTTATTTTTCATTATAGAGCCTTTCAAAAGTCAATGAAAAAATCCGTTAAAAATTGATATTTTTAAAATCCCAACCAACCATAAAAATAATAAGCCAAAAGAGTTCGAGTCGTATTGCGTACCGAGGGTTTCGTACTTTATTACTTCCGAAATACTTAAGATATCAAATTCGTTCTTATTTATCGTTCATAAGGGGGAAATGAGTGATTTTTTTCATAATTTTAATTTAAGCCATTTCTAAACCCAAACAGGTACAAAAATCACCTAAAAACAGCCAAAGTTCTCTCACAACATCATTTGAAATCGAAATAAATAAAAAAAAATTTTTTTTAAGAAAAAATAAAAACCGACTTCAAAAAATTAAATGCAACAAATGAAATACACTAAAAGGTATATAAATAATTATTATCTTATTTAGTTACAACTAAACGACGAAATATTAACATGAAATTACTTTTTGAAGTCGGTGCCAAACTAACTATACCTATAAGCGAGCATACCCTCCAAACGTACTAAGTAAGATCCGTCGAGTGCGATTCATAAAAGGTATATGTTTGGCACCAACTTCAAAAAGTAATTTCATGTTAATATTTCGTCGTTTAGTTGTAACTAAATAAGATAATAATTATTTTATACCTTTTAGTGTATTTTATTTGTTGCATTTAATTTTTTGAAGTCGGTTTTTATTTTTTCTTAAAAATTATTTTTATTTTTCTCTTTTTAGTGATGTTATTAATAGTGATCATATCATCAGAACTTGACCAAATTAATATGACACCATCCCTAAGACACCCCCTTTCGGATAAAAAAAGAACCATCGAAATCGGTTCATAAACAAAGAGGTTAGGTCTAAACAAACCTAATAAAAAAGGTCTAATACCTATGGAAAAAATACGAAAAAAAAATGGGACCAATCGGAAGCTAGACTGGACCCAATGCAAAAAAATTTTTCAAAATCGGTTCAGAATTGGCGGAGATATGAGGTAACATAGGCACAAAAAAAAAAAAAAAAAAAAAAAAATTCAATCGAATAGAGAACCTCCTCCTTTTTTGAAGTCGGTTAAAAATAATTAAATTAAATTTTATTTAAAGAGATATTTACAGATGCAATATCTCAAACTCTATATTACTGTCGATTCGGCTTCCGGTACTGACTCAGGGTTACCCTTTGAGTTGGGAAGTGTTAGCCAAAAAAAAGTGACCATTTATCTTTAAGCAAAATACGGGACATATAAATAGAAGTGGTGATAGGGGTAAGAACTAGGTAAGATTAATAATTAATTTTTAATCCCAGAACATTTTTAAAATTTAATTAACCAAAAAAAAATTCATTTTAAAGAATACATAGGTAAATATACGTTTATAGAATCATTGACACATTTTGAGCTTCAATTTCAAGAATCCATTTAGGAAACAGTGAATGAACTAGCTAGCCATCGTGTTTTACTGTAGCCTAATGACCGAAAGAAATTTCGATTATAAATATTACTGGAAAACGGGACTTTTACGAGACACTAGTTTAAAAAGGGACAATTTTATTGTTTCAAAATATACGGGACACAGCATCTAAATACGGAACTGTCCCGTTAAATACGGGAAAAATGGTCACCTTATACTTATGTCATATATTATGTAATTACTGAACTTATATAGTTTAGTGTATTGTATTATATTATTGTTGTATCTGTTGTTGTACTAATATTATTGCCCCGAGTATTGTACAAAATGACCTGTTGTACCTGGCATATGACTCAGAGCATCGTTTAATAAATAAATTAAATAAATAAATATTTTTTTAAGCCATATACCATATAATTAGACACTCTCCAAAATAATCATTCGAAATTTTAATACAATTTTTGATTAGTGGGGAAATTAATACACATAACTTCTCAATTTCAAGCTTAAATTTAATTTTCGAGCTAGAATGGTCTGACAGACAGGTAATCTAGCGACACTATTAGTGCCCCGTTTTACTTTTTATACAGAACTCTTAAAAAGTAACCATTGCTGGAGACAACAAAAGCAAAGAGTAAAATATTTTGTACTTTAAAGAATACTATATACAAAATTTTTAGAAAAATTTAGAAATTTTTCAAAATTGGAATTAATCACATTGTCGTCTCAACGACTAAAATATTAAAAACATCCTTACGACATAAAGAACATAATTACATTCACATAAATTTGGAAGAGTTAATAATCTTAGATGTTGATACACCCTTAAACCCTAATACAATAATAATTGTTGCTAAATTTAGGGCTCCATACCTAAAATGGTAAAAGCTCAACACTTTTTTTGTGTCTGTCAATCAGTCACATGCTTCTAGTTTCAAATTATTAAGACGAGAAACTTGAAATTTGGCATGTCGTTTCCGCCGATCGTCCGTTCATCGGTCAAAGTCAAAAAAAAATTATCGATTATCAGAGTTCAAATATCTGAGAGTAAGCAAACTTAAGATTTCTAAGGAAGATCACTATAAATTGTCTTCTAATAAATCCGAGCTGGTATTGATAATTTTTAATACATGTCTGAAGTGGGTGAATACAAACAACCCTTCTGGTATATCTATATGTATAAAATTAAGGTTTTTTCTGTACATTGGTCCAAATCACACCAAATTTTGGTTGCACACATTTCAAGCAACGTTATGAACGAAAACACCCTCAACAAAATTCCTGTCTGTATGTAGGTAAGTATGTCTGTATGTTTGCGTGGTTTCCGCGAAAAGTTGCTTACGATTCACGTAAAAACGGCTTAAGGGATTATTATGAAATTTCATATTTGGATCAAATGTCTTCTAACTTACGTTTATTGCTATATAACGTTTTGATATTTTGAGCCCAAAAGGGAGTTTAGGGGGGCGCACTAAGGAAATTATCAAATAACTCCTAAACTATTAACTCTAAGGCGAATTTTGTTATCAGCAAAGTTGTAGGGGATGTGATTTCTGCTAACTTTTGTATAAAAAAAACTCCTCCAAAAAACACCCAAAAGAGGGAGGGTGAAAAAAATGTAAATTCTTACTCTTGGAGCAAACTCAACCAAATTTTGTATACATAATCTGTAGCCCTCTAGAGAGCTATAATTGCAAAAAGTAACCACCCAAAATGGAGGGGAAGGTCAAAAATGAAAATTCTTCCTATTGGACCAAACTCAACCAAATTTTGTACACATAATCTGTGGGCCACTAGAAAGCTAGAAATGCAAAAACTGGGTTCGGGGGTTGGGGTGGAGGTGAAGTTATGGGATGGATGTGAGGGGGGACATCAAGAGGGCCGCCGAAGACGGGCCTTGCAGCTTATATATTATATAATAAAAATTATCCATACCAACTAGGACTTAGCAGAAGACAATCACCCATGATTTTCGTTAAAAATTATCGCACTCCATCACATTAAACACGTTGATCAGGTCTTTAAATCTCCGATTAAATATTTAATATTGAAGTTTTTATTTTGTCCCAGTCGCCCTCTCCGAGCTTGCAAAGTGACTTCACCCTCTAAATACTTTTCATCTTCTTATATCATACTCGATTTTGACCAGTGGAGACTTCTAGCCTATCCCGTGTCTTAAAAACACTTTCTTGGATATTCGATCAATAATATTTGAAAAAAAAATCAAATGGAAAGATTTTGTTTTTCCTAAAGTAGCAGAGTTGTTGATTCATAAATAGAAATCAATGAGATTCCCTTCTATTTGATGCACATAAATATATATAGTATATATATATACCAAATATAAGTATAATTAAAAGAGTATCCTCTCTACTGTAATTTTCCTGGGAAAATTTTTCACAGGGGTGGTTTCTCATTGCAATTTGTTTTGTTGTTATAATAAGGTTTATTTCTATCAAGCAGAGGATAACTTCATTGATTACTTTTTATAATAAAAATCAATAAAATTCCTGAACGATTTTTGTTCTGACGTCACATAAACTCTCTGTAAATTGCATCTAGAGCCCTGATTATCCCCCATACGCTGATTAGAAATAAGACAGGAGAAGCTCAATTTCCGAGCCCCTCATCTCCCCTTCACACTGTGCAAAGCAACAAGAGGTTATATGTATTAGTAATCTGATTATCTATCTCCGTTATCGAACGATATGAGTAGGTACATTGATTAGTAAAGCATAAACTGTATAAATCCAATAAACGAGAGAAAATGTTTCCATTTGTGTCAGCCTAGAGCAGTGGTTCATAACCTTTTTAAGCCGAGACCCAAATTTGAGAAATATGTTCTTGTTGCGACCCCCTAAAAAAAGATAATTTTTTAAATTTTTAAATTTTTTTAAACCACGTCGTGCTAAGCAAGCATCATTAAGAATCACTGGCTTAGAGAGTTCTGGAACGCCGATTTATCATTATCAAGGCTAGAAGTTATAGTAACTTTTAAGGAGATAGGTGTTGGTTCTAGGTGAAACATTTTTATATAATAATAAAAAATTGGGTAAAATTGCGAGGGGTTTTTTTTTTTTTTTTGAAACCCACCTCGCAATTTTACTCAATTTTTTATTATTATACATATAGAGGTAATCAGTAGAGATTTTGGTGTTGGTGCAAGGTGAAACATCTTTAATAAAGATAAGAGTAAATAGATATTTTATTTAATATGGATTTACTATGAGTTAAGGATACTGGGTCACTTATTTCACATTAAAATTAAAAAAATTAAAAGATATAAATTTTTTTTTCTTTTTCAATATATATATTTCGGGCTATCAACCCATCTTCAGGAAATACAGAAGGTAACTGTTACCTTCTGTATTTCCTGAAGATGGGTTGATAGCCCGAAATATATATATTGAAAAAGAAAAAAATTTATATCTTTTAATTTTTTAATTTTAATGTGAAATAAGTGACCCAGTATCCTTAACTCATAGTAAATCCATATTAAATAAAATATCTATTTACTCTTATCTACATATAGAGGTTATAGTTCTACTATAAAAAATAATTATCATTCATCAATGATTTATCAATTAAAACGGTTTGGATATTCAGTATTACTAAATTATTAAAATCAATTTGAAAAACAGAATACTGAATTAAAGACCACAAAATTTAAATAGAATTAAATTATAATGTTGATTATACTAAATCAAGGCCATTTCATGATGCAAAATTAATTTTAAAAGTTCGATGTGAACTATTCAATTTAAATTACACGTAAACCATTTAATTAAGGATTTATGACAATTGTGTACGCACTAAAACAGTTAGAAATTAATTTTCAATTTATATTTGTGTTCAATTCTGAATGCATTCGTTTTTGCTATTACAATAAAGCTAATTTACCTACATCCAATCGGATATTTGAAGCCATGAGAAATATCAGATAAAATGCGACATAACCTTCAGTTGTTTAAGACCCGTACCCACAGATACCTTCGACTCCTACCCAGGCCATAAAATCCTCTCTTCTTCTTTTTCACGATGGAGGGGCCAATTCAGGCCTTTAGGGGGTGCACCTTTTTGATTTAACTCCTTCTCTCACCAATTTCATTGAAAAAAAAAATTAAAAAGACAGATGTGAAGATCAAACCTTCGAAACTAAAGTCTCTACAAAATAAAGTATATTACATACATATTAACATGTATAGGTATACATAGAAAAAATTATTTATTGATTGTGTATTTTTTATATATATATATATATTCTTATTTTCATTAAGGACTACCTCATTATGAAATATTTTAATAAATGTAGGTATATTAAGCGAGGATAAACTTTGTTGGCCAAGACTGGGATTCTCTTTGTAAATATTTAAAAGAGACATTAATTATGAAAGAATGATATTTTAGGTTATTTTTACTTTAATTTCAAGTTATTTTTTTGATCTAAAAATCTGTAATCAAAGTGTAAATATTAAATTTAATTTGTGGTACTATTTATGTTTGTTAAACACAATTTGCAGCACAGCTTGCTTTGCTAAGCAAATATTTTTTTGCTTTAAAATATAATTTTACAAAAAAACGTATATGACCTTTTTTGTTGTCCTTAATGTACTTAATTACAATATTAAATCTCATCAATATTGGTTTAGTCATTTTCAAAAATTTAGACAAAATTAAAAATTACTGAAATAAAGTACTAATGTGTGTGGGCCGATATTTACCAAAAACTAATCAAGGCTTCATTTTGATAAACTAATAGTAGGTTTTCAATTTCATTTCAATCGGTTCAACGGATTCGAAAAAATCGAGGACGAAAAAAACGATAACATACATCCATACATCCGCACGCACTTCCTGAAAAAATCGTACTTTTTGGCCTCTGGACGAGACCCCATGTAATTTTTGTCAAAACCGTCACGTGCTAAAATTCAATCTAAATGAATACTACAGTTTGTGACTTTAATTGAGACCATGGGTTCCGTAGTCTTTACCCGAGGACCCTTTGAAGTCGCGCTTCCCGCGAGACTTATTACAATATTTTCCCCATGCTTCGCATTGGATAAAGTAAAAATTTTGTCTCTAGAATAATAGAAATTAATCTCCAATCGTCTTAAACAGGTCTGGACTTGTATTTGGCATCCTTTAGTTGAAAGAATTTTAATGAAGGAATCGCTCACCTGAACATTATTTATTAAATAATAATAAAAAGTAAAAACTTTTTCAAGACTCGGTACGGTAGAACCGCCCCTAGTAATTAATAATAAAGCTAAGCATAAATTGTTCATTTATGCCTATATTATGATATCGCCTTAAAAACTCAATAAAATAATTTTAAAAATGATGTTTTCTGCATTTTTGACAGGTACACTGTTAAAAAAATTGTAAATTTACTATATGTTTAAAATACAAATAGATAGAAAATTTACAAGATTTCGCATAGTAAAAAAATACTATATTATATTGGTAAAATCACATTGACTCATTGCAAAAATACAAAAATAAATTGTAACTTTACTTTTTCTTCTATTAATTAGATACGAATTAGTAAAAAAATATGTTGTAAGATTACAATACTGGTATGTAATTTTTCTAAAAAGTTTTGAGGCCGGACTTCCAATTTTTTATAGTAAAAGTGTATATGAAATTTTTAACAGCGTAAGTTCTAAAGCTAGAAAGTCCAAAATCTAATAGCATTCGCATTGAAAATACAAACATTTGCTACAAGAATGAACTTTCTACGAACTTTATTCTTGACTTATCTTGGAGTATTGTAATTCGAGCATACAAACACACAGACAGACAAAAATCATGATTGAAAAGTATTTTTCCTCCAGTTTTTTTCATGAATCCAATATTAGGATCGCCTGGGAGGTAGGCAAATCCTAGAAAAAACAATAATACATAGTATTCTTACGTATTTATGCGTAATGTAGGTTTTAAAATTTATAAATCCCGACTATTATTTGGAATCCAATTATTTTTATAATCGAAATACCTCCTCAAGGTTTTATCTCTAATTTCGTTTGGGTTAATTTATGAGTCTCAAATAAATCAACTATCTTGAAATAGAACACAGCTTAAATTATATACATTTAAAAAAATCCTACTGAATAGTAAAATTCGTTATACAAAAACATATATTATCATGTATTTTGATGTAAATTTTTTGATATCCACCTTCGTAAAAAATATCTTTAAATGAAAACGATATTTCTTGTATTATCTAACAAGAATCTCAAGATAGACATTGATAATAATTTTTTACCTTACAACAAAAAACAATTTTTTTAATCGTTTACCATTAGTAAATAAAACAAATATATGTCAGCAAAAAGCAAAGTACGAATTTATAAGACCTACGTACAGGGCCATCGCATAGACAAATGAGACAAATGTCTAGGGCCCGGTTTTTTTAAGGTCCCGGTGAAACTGTCTATTTTGAAAAGATTTGTAAATAAGATAGTTTACTTTTCTGTTGGACAACTGTATATAATAAACAAATAAACAAAAATTTAGATTTTGGATAATATTAATTATGATGAAATAATTGATAATTTTGCTGAATTAAAGACTAGAATACAGAATTTTTAATTAAAATTTATTCATATTTACTATATACCTATATTAGCTCAATTCTATCATGAAAATATAACTCAATATTTTGAATCGATGCAGTAAACTGGGCAGGCAAAGCCTGCTGTGCAAGCCAATGAAGTGTACTCGAAAATTTCTTTTAATATTAAATTTAGATTCCTATGTTCAAAATATAGAAAAATTATATTAAAATATCCCCAAATTATGAAATTTACACCATATATAATACGAAAATCCAACTATCTATCTACTATATATGAATAAAATAGACTGTTTCGTACGGGCGTAAAGCTTGAATCAATTGCTAATAGATGGCAGTGCTTCTGCAAAAATAAATTATGTCTATATTGAAATATGTATACTTTTTTAAACATTAGTTTTTATTTTGTTTTTAATTCAAAGGAACCGCGAAATTTTTAAATAATTATATTTAATAGTCTGATAGTTAATTCTACATATCGAGAACTATTTAATTATTTTTGAAAAAAATGAATGAGCTCTCGACAAAAATAATTAAATAGTTCACGATATGTAGAATTAACTATCAGACTATTGAATATAATTATTTAAAAAAGTTTCGCGGTTCCCTCGAATTAAAAACAAAATAAAAACTAATGTTTAAAAAAGTATACTTATTTAAAACAAAAACAAAAGTAACCATGCTTTAAATAGAAAAGTCCGCCAAAAAGTAAATATGTCCATATTACTTACTTTTTAACCAAAATAGTATACTCTGTGTGCTTAAAGAAATTTATTTGAATTTACCTATAATCTATAATGTTTATATGAATAAAACGATTGCTTAAATTAGTTTTTTTTATTACTGATTATATTTTTATGGCGGGGGAGACCATATACAGATGGTCCAGGAACAATGTGACACCTGTCCGAAGGCAAGATATATTATAAGAATACCAGCTGCGAATCCTGCCTTCGGTGGACATCTTGCTGGCCACAGAGATACGGACTCCGCACGGGATTTTAAAATAATAATTTTAAATTTCCTAATTTTAATCAATTTTATTTGAACTATTAAGTGGGTTTTAAAATTTAAAAAAATATCACATCCGCGATTATAATAAGTATAGATAGATAGATATAAGAATAAAATATAAATAAGTAAATGTGGCTATTCTTACCTTAAGGATGCTGTGAATGTCATCTGTAGCAACCCATGGCCGTATGGTCTCTAGTTCACAGACAACAGACACCCTCTCTCGCCAGTGTTCGCGAGTCAACTGAAAAGAGAAAGAAATACAATTATTAGATATATATATATATGAATAAATTCCCGTTCGCTTTTTTATCATTATCGGCTGGATTTTTTTTAAAAAGTGCAAAATTATCATTTTCAAAGAATTCTCTTATTTTCTACAGACTTATGGGTGATCCGTCAAATACAGGTTGTAGGTACCTATACTTACTTTTGTTAGACATTTAATAAAATAAATTTCAATTTTTTTTTAATTTTATAAACAAACTGTTCAAACTTTTCTATAAAAACTAAAATTTATTGTTGTATATTAAATATTTTTTATTAATAAAGATTGAAAATTCGTTTTAGTTTTTCACATTACTAGTGATGAGTAAAGCAAGACCAAGACTGTAAGACCAAGACTTTACTTTGCTCATCACTAATATTAATACTCAAAAACAAAATAATAATAATATTTTTCTTAAAAGTGATCAGGAATTTCTAAACACCCTATAGAAGACTTTACAAACACACCCTCTGCCTATATTAATTAGTGATGAGCAGAATTGGTCTTGGTCTTGGTCTTGCTTTGCTCATCACTACACATTACTTAGTTTTGTTTTATATTTTTTGTGTGCTCTATTTCTTGTGGGGCCTGGTAAGAAGAAAATGTAGACATTTTAGGGTCCCAAAGTGGGTTAATCCGGCCCTGCCTGAGTACGTCCAGAGTTGACATATTCAGCAGAAACCAGAGCATCAAGAATTACCATCCAACAAATTCTCCGAACAACAGAGATGAGAATAATATGAGCTATACACGGGAAAACATTAAGGGATAGAATCCGCAGCAGCGATCCTCGGAATTAAGGATATAGTTGATTGGATCAATGTGAGAAGGAAATTCGATCAAATTGCAGAAAAATTAAATATGGAAATAAACAAAATGTATTGTGATAGGGAAAGAACAGCTTAAGTGTGAAATCAAACTTAAAAATACAACATTAGATCAAGTTTAAAAATTTAACTATTTGGGAGACGAGATTTCGGTACGCAGAGATCTCAGTCAAGAGGTTAAAACCCAAGGAACAAAAGGAGCTAGGATAGCTGGACGTCTGGAAAAACAAATATATGTCAGCAAAAAGTAAAGTACGAATTTATAAGACCTGCATACATCCAGTGTTGACATATGCAGTAGAAAACAGAGCATCAACAATGACCACCCAACAACTTCTCCGAACAACAGAGATGAGAATAATAAGGGCTATACACGGGAAAACATTAAAGGATAGAATCCGCAGCAAAGATCTAAGGGAACTAAGTTGAATCCAGGATATAGTGGAATGGATCGATGTGAGAATGAGAACATTTGGAACGAATGACGGATGACCACCTTGCAAAAATCGTGAAGGCAAATCGCCCACAGGGCACAAGGAGCAGAGAACGGCCTAAAAAAAGATGGAAAGATGTCGCATCAAGAAACTAATGTCTCTATTCTTTTTTTACTTTCACATTTATATTCTATAGAATAAAATAGGGAAGTATTGCGATGGCCAGTCTGGTTTCTTATTGAAAGAACAGACGGAAGCCTATGGAGAAGGTGAAGAAGAAGACCATTAGTAAATCGCATAACTATTTTCAAAAGAGATTAAGTTTACAAAGCCAGATATTTAGCAAAAAATACTCGATTTGTAAATATTCAATAGCCATTTGAAGACAAAATAGAGCACCTGAGATGTCAAATTTGTTCTTATTTGTCTTTGATAAAAATATAATGAAGAAATTTGAGAAATTTTTATAGTTTTAAATTATGCCATTTCAGACTCCGACGTATACAAAAATTAACTAAAATAGCCATTTTATACCTATTCATTCTAGGGACTGGATATCATATATGCAAAGGAAATAGATAATTGATCGAAACAAAAAAATTCTTATTGAAAAGTCATCTGAATGGCTACATTTTTTTTTATTTTTTGTTTTTGTTTTTAATTATATTAGTTAAGGCAGTAGTACATTTTACCCAAAAGATATTTTTATCTTAATATTAATTGTATATTTATATTCTAATCTTAATAGGTAGAAACCTTTCCATAAATAAGATCTTAGCATTTGCATAACACGTAATGAGTCATTTAAACTTTATATCGTATATTAGGGACTAAAAAGTTTGTCTAAAGGATTATGCAAATTGAAGGAACATTTTCTGCAAATGAGAATATTGCATTAATTACCACATTGGAATGTTTACTTTATTTCAACCACATTGTATTAAATGCAATCTATGTATCTATCTATCTATCTACACTTCTCTTCTTCTTTCTTTCTTTTTTCTATATATGTAGGATATAAAGAAGGAAAGTTTGTATGTATGTATGATGTTGGGGCTAATCTCCGAAAGTAGGGTACCGAATTTAAAAATTATTCTACCGTTTGAAAGCTTACATCTTATTAAGTCTTTCTCTTCTGGGTTTATTATGGTTATCGGAATTCAGACACAGACATAGATAAAAAATTACTTTGAAAATGATTTTCTCCACAACCCAGATGTATCAAAAATCAATAAGCAAAAAATAAATAAAAATAAAATATACTGATAGTAATAAGATTTTGAGTGTAGTACAATTCCATTATTTATTCTCTCATTTGACAAGGTGCATCTGCCAAATCCAATGTCTATTTTATTAAAAGAGAGTTTTGGGTTTTGGGGACACATCGAAATCTGGCCTCGAGCCAATTGGAGAAAATGCAACAAGAAATGCAATTAATTGCCTCATTTGTAAGCTGTCGAGATAAATAGTCACCACAATTACCATGTCCAGTTAATTTCTCATAATTAGTTTTGCTTCGTATAACCAGAATTAATTAAACTAAATATTCATGGTAATATTGTACTTGGAATCTAGCTTATTGCCTCTAAAAGAATGCGGTAATAGAGAAATTATTTCAGCCGTCCCAACTCCAGGTCTGTTAACTGCATCTGAGCGAAATTGATTGATGCGGCATAGAAAATACCTCTGTATTGTAGGAGATATAAATTTATAAAAATGTATTAAATAATAGCCGTTATTTAAACACCTTAAGGTGGCCGTCTTATCCGATCCATACCATCTCTCAGATTACCCGACAACATAATCGACATTTAAAGACTAAAATGTTGAAACGCAATGTAATAAAACGGGTAACAAATGTTTCATGTTACAAAAAAATGATAGCTGCAACTAAAAGTTATCCATACTTGAAACGCATGTACCCAGGGCAAGGAGAGAGCGTCTTACTCAGAAAAAAATTGGTCGGGCGAGGCAGGGTTACCATCTCTATTGATTATGGGTCTTTATTTATTATACCTCTGGAAATAAGTCGATGAGATACATTTTGTAAGAACTCAAATGATTTGTCATATTTCTAAGTACATATGACTAGTTTTTTGTAGATAACTTATGGGTTTTGGAGATTTGCGATCAAAAACACGTTCGTTTTTTCTGTTTACCCTATACTGCCCATGTGAAATCTCGAAACTTTGGAGTTTCATATTAATGTTAGTAGACGGAGAATCTATCTGAAATTTTGATTACGGATTCTCGGATAGTAGATTTACCCATCCCCAGGGTTTTATTAAAATCGTATGAATTTTATTTTTGAAGAAGGCCACCTTAAATATTCTTACAATTAAAAATAATATGATTGGAAGAAAGAAAATATTTCAAAAATACAGAGTAGGTATTGTGAATATGATAAATTGATAAGTAATGTACATAGTATAACCGCAACTATTTATAGGGATGTAAGGGCATAAATAATAATATCTCTGCTTTACTACTAAATAATTTAGAAATATTTATTTTGTTGTTCTAGATAGAAAATCCCGGACTTGGATTAGAACGAGAATCTTTATGTTTAAGGGGAGAAAAATAATCACTTGCGCTTCGCATGCCAAAGTACCGAATAATTTGTAAGTAATACATTTGAATAGACTTTTTTTAAAGGGAGAATGGTGTGGGTTCTTGGTGAAACATTTTAAATAAAGTAAAGAAAATTTTGAAAAATTTATAAGTTTCTTTACTTTATTTGAATAGACATTGAATCTTATTGAAACTAATAGTTTCAATCTGAGCTGTCATGGATAGTTTTTATTATATGTCAGATGGATTGTGTTCACCTCGTTGAGAATCTAACCCGAGTGACAGAAATAGAAATCCTGGCCAATTGGCTAGCTTGTAAGGTGAATCTCTCTGACATTATGCATCGCGATAAATATTCCACTCAAAGATTAAATCTTCATTTGTAAAATTTAACTATCGTAAAAAATCTACACACATAGCCATGCCAGATAGTTTAAATAAAGTATGTTGAGTGTTTCGAAATTTAAACGTCTTAAAAAATAGAAGGGCCTTGAAATGACTATTCCCAAATTGAACAAAAAAGTTTAAATTGCCGATAGAAGCAGATTTTAGTGTTCTAAAAAAAATCACGAGAGAGTGTCGTCTACTAAATCCGAGTTATCATGAATAATTTTTATTTAATGTCAGAAAGATTGTGTTCATCTCTTCAAGAATCGAACCCGAGTGACAAAAATAACAGTCGAGCCGATTAGCGCTAAACATGTCAGCTGGGGGAGAAGAAATTCGGTATTTGTTTTGATATAAAGCGAAAAGAAATTAATTTTTACACCTTCAAAAAATCTGTAATGTATACAAAGGGTCCCCCCTGTGGTCTGAATCTTTGATTTTCATAGAAAAATAAAATATAAATTCCCATAATATTTTTATCGATTTTATTAGATGAGTATTTAGAGAGAAGAAATTCAGTATCTGTTTTGATATAAAGGGAAAAATTTTTATTTTGACTCCCTTTAAAAAATGTGAAATGTATACAAAGGGTCCCCCTGTGGTCTGAATCTTTGATTTTCATAGAAAAAATAAATTATAAATTCCCATAATATTCTTATCGATTTTAATAGATGGATTTTTAGAGACACGAAATACAGTATCTGTTTTGATATAAAGGGAAAATATTTAATTTTGACAGCCTCGAAAAAATCTGAAATCTCCATGACAGTTGGGATTTAGTAGATGACACATTCCTAAGTCTACTTTCTATCCTCAATTTGAACTTTTTACGTAAAGTTTCTCCAACCATTGCTTTGAAATTTTCCAGCTTTCTGGCTCAAGCTCTACTAGTTCAAAAATTAACTCGAAGCCTTATTCTGGGTTCGTTTTCAAGTGCTTCTAAGCCTATCATTAAACTGAAAACAATTTCAAAATTAACTTTCGAAACTTTTGGTTTTTTGATGAGATTATCTCATTAAACATTTTCAATTTAAGTCTTTTCAACTAAACCCTCTCTTTTTATGTTAATTCCTTATTATTATTATCTTTTTTTTATAACAACCCCCAAAAGATCACAAGCATCGTGTATTATCTGTATACAAAAACATTGAATTAATTTTCGAATTACTTGATAATGCAACCTCTAACGATAATATCACAAATACAATCAACGCAAACATTCCATTTTCAAAGATAAAAATTCGATTTAACTTTACCGTTCTTTTCTTTGTTCGTTTTAACATTTGGCATTTTTCCTTTGAAAATGAGAAGGGAATTTTGCATAAAACATATTTTATTTTCAAAAATTGTAGAGGCATTTATATTCAGTAGCTATTGTAAGGGTGATCCTCCCCTTTATCAAATATTCTTTCCCTTCTAACATGACATATAGGTAGATTATATATATCATATGCATTATTAAATTTTCGCCAAACCTCGTTTAAAGATTTGTCTGGAAATTGTTTTACTGAAATCCACTTAACTTTCATATGTCATGGACATGCGATAAATCATGACACATTCCAATAAATAAATATTTCATTTAATCCGAATCTATTGCCACATTATTCCACTCAATTAAGTAGAATCATTTTACCACTAAATGAAAAGCGATTAGTGGAATATGATCTAGTCCAGGGTTGTCCAAACCGCGGTCGACGGGCCACAAACAGCCTATTCCTATAATGAATGCGGCCCAACATAATCGTAAACTTTCTTCAAACATTACGATATTTATAACAGGAATAGTAGGAATTGGATAAAATTAAAATCATAGAGCTTTTTTAAATGGGCCAGACGTTTTGTCTATTTATTTTGACATGGCTAGATAAAATTGACGAAACGTCTGGCCGATTTAAAACAAGTTCTATGTTTTTAATGTTATCCAATTCCCTACTATTCCTGTTATAAATTTACTATGAATCCGAATGAAGTAACATTAAGATGTTTATATACCTAGTTATTATTTTTATTTGCCTTTTAAAATATTAAGTGGTTTTATGAGATTCCACAATATGTACTCAACACTTATATGAAAAGTTTTTGTTTTGCCGAGAGTAGCAGAGTTGTTGATTGTTGAGCTGCCAATCAGTAAAGAATATCACATTTTCAATATCCATACGATATTGACTCCATGAAAAACAACATTTATAATTAAAAAAGACTGATGATGAAACTATAGTGTGTATGTTTATTTGCACCAAGCAGAGGACAACCTCTTTGTTTCTCTTTGTGAATCAACACTTAATCTTTATTTTTTAACCGACTTCAAAAAAGGAGGAGGTTCTCTCTATTCGATTGAATTTTTTTTTTTTTTTTGTGCCTATGTTACCTCATATCTCCGCCAATTGTCAACCGATTTTGAAATTTTTTTTTGCATTGGGTCCAGTCTAGCTTCCGATTGGTCCCATTTTTTTTCGATTTTTTTTCATAGGTATTAGACCTTTTTTATTAGGTTTGTTTAGGTTTGTTTAGACCTAACCTCTTTGTTTATGAACCGATTTCTTAGGGATGGTGTCATATTAATTTGGTCAAGTTCTGATGATATAATCACTATTAATAACATCACTAAAAAGAGAAAAATAAAAATTTTTAAGAAAAAAATAAAAACCGACTTCAAAAAATTAAGTGCAACAAATATAAAAATACACTAAAAGGTATAAAATAATTATTATCTTATTTAGTTACAACTAAACGACGAAATATTAACACGAAATTACTTTTTGAAGTTGGTGCCAAACATATACCTTTTATGAATCGCACTCGACGGATCTTACTTAGTACGTTTGGCGGGTACGCTCGCTTATAGGTATAGTTTGTTTGGCACCGACTTTAAAAAGTAATTTCGTGTTAATATTTCGTCGTTTAGTTGTAACTAAATAAGATAATAATTATTTTATACCTTTTAGTGTATTTTTATATTTGTTGCACTTAATTTTTTGAAGTCGGTTTTTATTTTTTTCTTAAAAATTTTTAACCGACTTCAAAAAAGGAGGAGGTTCTCTATTCGACTGAATTTTTTTTGTGCCTATGTTACCTCATATCTCCGCCAATTGTCAACCGATTTTGAAAAAAAATTTGCATTGGGTTCAGTCTAGCTTCCGATTGGTCCCATTTTTTTCGTTTTTTTTTATAGGTATTAGACCTTTTTTATTAGGTTTGTTTAGACCTAACCTCTTTGTTTATGAACCGATTTCGATGGTTCTTTTTTTATCCGAAAGGGAGTGTCTTAGGGATGGTGTCATATTAATTTGGTCAAGTTCTGATGATATCATCACTATTAATAACATCACTAAAAAGAGAAAAATAAAAATAATTTAAAAAAAAATAAAAACCGACTTCAAAAAATTAAATGCAACAAATAAAATACACTAAAAGGTATAAAATAATTATTATCTTATTTAGTTACAACTAAACGACGAAATATTGACATGAAATTACTTTTTGAAGTTGGTGCCAAACATATACATTTTATGAATCGCACTCGACTGATCTTACTTAGTACGTTTGTAGGGTACGCTCCCTTATAGGTATAGTTTGTTTGGCACCGACTTCAAAAAGTAATTTCATGTTAATATTTCGTCGTTTAGTTGTAACTAAATAAGATAATAATTATTTTATACCTTTTAGTGTATTTTATTTGTTGCATTTAATTTTTGAAGTCGGTTTTTATTTTTTCTTAAAAATTATTTTTTATAAAGTATAATCGGATTAAAATTACACGTCCTTATATTTGACTATTAGTATTTATATTTCACCTAGTACAACTATTATTACTTCATTATTGAATTGCCTAGACATAAGTAGTTTTGATTATAATATCTTTCTGTGTACTAATTTTAATTATAAACATTAAAGAATTCGAGGGCTAATTTATTACCATTGTTTTGTCTATTTATTAGTTTTAATATTAATTGTACTATGCCTTCCACATACTATGACATTTTTGCTTATTTGTCATAGTCAAGAGTTATCATTATTGTATATTATTTACCCGAGAAGTACAGTGGATTCCCAAAAACGCGAATTCGTATAACGCGACGAAAAAATTGCTACTAATACTCATATAGCGCGATAAACAGTCCTGTATAAAGCGTAAGATAGCTATAAGCAATAATACACGTAAATGTATATGGTTCCAAAGCTGAACAAAAATGTTTAATTAAGGCATCACCGAAATTAAGCAAGGCTTGGTTTGCTTGAAATTACATAAATTGGTCTGATAATTTATGTCCCTTATAACGCGATATACTTTTAAGCGGAACGTATCCCCCCCGGTGTACGGAGGTCCACTGTATATTTTGTGTTGCCCACAAAAATTTTTTTTTCTTAAAATGACGCTCAAGGAAAGCATAAGATTGGACAGCTCAAATCTAGGCATTTAAACATTGGAAAGATACAGAAAGCCCAGATACTCAAAAAGACATGTTTTATGATTTTAAATCAAATTATTTTTATATCAAAAAAATTTTTTAATTTAAATTCTACTAAAAAACTAACTAGCTACTTCCAATGAGAGAAAAATGTATTTCTTGAAAAAAGAATTGGAGGAAAAAGTGAAATCTTTTTCAATACTCAGTACCCCCGCCCCTTATGGCCGCCTTAATAAATTTAAATATAATAAACGATTAGAATTTTTTTTATTATTTTAATTATCTTGAGAAAAATGATATTTTATGCATTTTTGAACCGGAAATTCTAAAGAGAAGTAAAAATTTCTCTAAATCGAAAACACAAGCATTTTGTCACAAAGACGAACTTTATAGAAATTTTGTTGAAAATTACAGAAAATCAGAAAAAAATAAAAAAAATTCTCTCTTAAGGTTGCTCGGACAGCACCCCTCAAGTCAAAATAAAATCTAAATTTTTTTTCGAATAAAATTAAAAATTTTTACACCTAAATTAATTATTTTAATTTAGATGTTAGCTAACATCATTTTTAATCGGAAATATGAAATAATTTAATTAATAAATATAATAAATAAATGTCTTTTGACTCGAGTCACGTGATTTTAATTATTTTTAAGTGAAGCGGTCTTTAGATTTGAATATTTACAAAACCATGGGTCAGAAATTTTTTTTTAACGTTACCTACGATAATTTATCTATATAAATTAAAGTTTTTTGTTTTTTCTCATTATACGATTTGGCTAGATTAATCGAAATATATGCTTTCAGCCAACATTCCCTATTCACTACGTGTTAAAAGTCCGATTTTTATAATAATAATTAATTTCACGAAAACCCTTATTCATTTCTTTTTCAAAAAATTATTTTATACGTATTTGTTATCGATTAATAACATATTAAAAATTCAGATTTTTAATCCAATATTGCCTTAACATCCGAGCAATCTTAAAAGTAGAGCCCATGTTTTTAGTAATTATGGAATTTTTTTCGCATTTTAAATATTAAATGTGTGTTTTTTAAAAACATTTTGTTAACGAATTTTTATTTTTTAGATTTGTTTTTTCTCGGAAGTATATTATATAATTTTTTTCCAATATAATAGAAAGAAGTTTAATTGAATTGCTTTGAGCTGTAATTAATCGAATCTTCTTCCGATCAATCTTTTTTGCTAGTTGTAAAGAAAAGAAACACGATCTTTTTCCTGTGAAAGAACAAGTCGTTAAAAAATAATTTGCTAATCGTTTTGTTTGATCAAATGTTACGACTCCATTAAACACTCTTCCTTGAGATTAACACGTGTCTTGATCCATAAGTCAATAATTACCAGATTGAATTTTTATTGTTTTTTTATTTAATTAGAGGTTAGAGTAAGCTTTTTCAAAACTCGGTATGCTCTCTGTAAAAGTTTTGTGATTGGTACAATTCTTAAAGTCATTTTCTTTACGGATGAAACTTTTTTATGTCGGTGTTTTTTTCATTTAATTTTTTATCTCCCCAAATCTGTAAAATAATTTCTTCGCTAAACGGTTCTAAAGATAAATATGAACTTATTTCAGAATCCAAAAATTAATTAAATTAAATAGAATCTAAATTATGAAAGTTTCTAAATATGATCTGAAACAAATACGCTTCTAGACTAGTCAATTTTACTAGTCGTTTTATTTAGAAAGTAAAACTTAACAAATGGATCCAATCAATACAACATTATGTGCTAAATTTCAGCTCTTTTCTCGCGTTCAAGAACTTCGTGAAGAACGATTTAATTTTTCACTTTACTACTGGAAGTTATGAAGCTGTAAAGCAAAAATCTAATCATCTTTTGTGTTGTAGAAATACAAACATTTTGGAACTAAAATTAACTTTCTATGAACTTTATTTTACTTTACTATAATCCACCCACATACAGAGAAAGTTAATGATTTTATTTTTCTCTTTGAGTCACCCAATACGACTTACTTACCAAGTAAAATGAAATTTTTTGAAGGGTAAGGGGGCATAAATATTTTATATCACAGAAGTAATATTTTTTAAGCCGTTTATCATAACATTTGTTTGTTTTTTTAGATCTTAGATTTTAATCAAAATTATTAACCAAAGCTGTTTTTGAAAAATTTTTAAAATAAAACTACAAAAAATATTAAATTACTATATCAATTAGCATTTGAGATTTTTCCCCATTTTTTAACTGTCCAGTTAAATTGTATATTTATCATTAAAAAAATAACCTGACTAAATTCAAGTTTTATTAACTATTAGTTCTATCCCTAAATAGTGTAAACACATAAAATATATAATTATATGGTACATTTTTAACTCAGTCGACTTTAAAACATAAAAATATGTTAAAATCTCTCTTTCGAATTTTTTCACGAAACCATGTTTCTATTTGTTGAAGTCAAGTTGATCAACTAGATAAATCTCCCGGGTTACACCATTCATGGTGAAATGAAAAAATTATCTAGTTTTATTCCCGATGTTTCAGTGTTAGTATAGAAGTAATTTCACTATTATTACTACTTCAGTAGTGAAATGACACTCATATAATCAATGTGGGTTGACTTGATCTTCATCCACTATCCCTTGAAAAGGGTTTCCAAAATTATATTATCCGAAACATCATTTTTAACAAATTTCACCATTTTCCTGTTTCTATTTGAATTGTACTAATAGAAATAAAAAAGATAAAAGTAGATAAAAATTGTATTCAATAGAAAAGACCTTGACTTAGAAAACCTATTGATCGATCATTGATATGAACTACCTACTTTTCTTTTTGATTAAATATTAAACAAACGGTTTTTGAAACAGAAGCTTAGTAGGTACCTTATTTAGGGTATTTTTTTAAACAAAAAAGTTTAAAACAAGTCCAATTCGTCTCTTAAGTGGATTTAAATGTTTAAATTTATCTTTAAAAAAAATAGCATTCATTCATGATTTAAAGAATATATAATTCAAGAGGGGATTTTTTTTTATTTGAAAGTTCAAGAAACCGAGATGATGTAACATTTGTTTCAAAGAATATTGATTTGAATATGAAATAGGAATTTTTCAAATAAATTATTAATGTAAAACAATTTTGCAACAAAAGAAAGGACTTGAAGTAAGTTCTGAATTTCTTAACATATATATTTATAGTCAAGAAAGCGGCTGCCAACTTTTTCTGACTTAGATATACATTTTTCAAATTTTTAATAAATAAGAAATATATGAAATTTTAATTTTTAAATAAGTATAGAGAAATCCTAGGCTATGTATCGTGTCCAGATTTTGGTTTAAATTTTTGATTAGTATAAAAATAGATGTAGGAAACTCAAATTTTAGATTCTTCAGGAGATCGTTTAATAGTCTTTGTATGAGTCTATGTGTGTGTGAGGATGTGTGTAAATAGGTGTAATGGTCAGATTATAGCTAGATATTTTTCTCCAATTTTTTGCATAGTATTTTTAACATGTCCATATCAGGCCAAGTTCGAGCATTAGCTTGGCCGTACACGGTGTACGCTATTTACACGAACCATTTTGAGCCAATTTCGACTCCCTGCAGCTCGGAATCCATTTGAGATAAGAGCTGAAATTATACACGTGTAATTATGTAATCCATCTTGAGGAGACTACCAAATTTTAATAATATAGCTTAAATAGATTCTGAGATATGGACCTGAGAAAATAGTTAATTTTGGCACTCACTCACTGAAAGGTCATCAAAACCTACAGGGTACTTCCAATCATCCCAGCATCATGAAATTTCGCCTGCTATTAGATATTGTGACACAAACAAAAGAAAAGTTCCAAAAATCCAAACTTTCTATCTTTCAACCCCTTCAAAATGGATGGGAGGGTCAAAAATTAAAATTCTAGCCCTTCGGACCAAACTCAACCAAATTTTGTATACATATTCTGTGGGTCCCCTGAAGGCTAGAAATGCAAAAACCAACCAGTCAAAATGGGAGGGGGGTCAAACAAAAATTCTAGCTCTTTGGACCAATGGGCATCTTCATAGCTTATAAAAAGAAGAGAAATCTCACCCAAAACATTCTGTGAAAAAACAGCGCAAGTTCGAAAAAGTAGTGATAATCTAGTGTGTAGCCAAGTTAAATTTGCCAAGAATAATTAAGTTGAGAAAATAGTAGATCTCTCAACTTTAATTACTTGTATACATATTCTACTTTATTCGAACAGTGTTTTGGTTGAGGTATAATCAAATCTGTGCTCCTAAATAGACAATCCGAGTTCCAAATGCAAATCTTAAATAAAGTACATTTTCACTTTGTTTTTTATTGTTAACATTGTATACGTTGTGCTATTCACAACGTTACTTTGCTCAGATCTAATTAACATAAGAAAGAAAGCCGTGTGGCAGTTTATTACATCTAATTTATTTAAGCAAACACTCTTAGAAAATGAATAATAAATAATTACCATTCTTTCCAATCACTAATAATATATTCTGTGTAGCTCTCTCATCATTCCATTAAAAAAAAAACAAATAAAATGGTTCAGTCAATTAATTAGCTATTGACATTTAACTATTTATTGACATTTTGAATAATGAAATACCTATTAGGGATGAATGTAAGCTGAATAAGATAATTTGTTGATTCAAATTTAAACCTGATTAGTATTTGCCATGAATAATTTTATAGTCCGAAATAAAGTGATTGAAAAACTAAACTTAATCAAGGCAGTGTACTCTTCATCAAAATTTTGAAAATTAGTATAATTTTAACTTCATTTTTAATAGTGAAAAATGTTTATAAATTAAGAGTAGTTGTTTCGCGACAATACTAGCAAAAATTTAATGCTAGAGTATATAGAACAGACAATAAGAATTCATAATTCTTAAGACCAACACTTTTTTCTGTTTATGTACCACTACTATCCAATCCCGTGCTAGTTTGACAAATCTGGCAACATTGTCCGAGCTTGAATATTTTTATCATAGAAAATGACAGATAAAATATCTTATAAAGGTCGATTTATTAAACAAAATGTTCTTAATAAACAATAATAAAAAGCTGTTGCGACAATGGCTGAAGCGAAAAACGTCAAAAAAAGTACTAAAGTTAATTCACTTTTTAGGTTAAATATATACCTTATTGCCAGCTTGTTTTTAGTGTAAATTTTTCATTATTTATTTTTTATTATCTCAGAAACTGTGTTGTAAATATGAATTAAAATTTTCTTAAAAAAATGTATTAGTTATTGTTTAATGTTGGTTTAGTTTTTTATAACAATTGTAAGAAGAATTTCTTAATTATAATTAAATATGTATGTAAACTTTCCGATTTCCCGTATAGTGCAATGTATAAGAGTCTGAAAAACTCTATCTTTGAAATTTAATATCTCCGGAACTATATTTATCGTTCATCAATTTCGTTTTGCCACCAATCGATGCAGAAGTATTTAAATAATAATCTATCTAAATTTAAAAAAAAATCCTAAGAAAACCCATATGGTGAAACAACTACCTTGACTAAAAAAAATAATACTTTTTCAAGCTATCGATATGCTATCTGAAATATGTTGAAGATTTCTTAACTTCATTTTTCTTTTTGAAGGAAGTTTTTATTTGTATGACCTCGGGAGCAATGTCCATTTAGCCAGATCCTATGTAAAGTATATTTTTACTTTATCCAATGCGAAGCATGGAAGAAAATATTGTAATCGCTCTCGCGGCAAGCGCGACTTCAAAGGGTCCTCAGGTAAAGACTACGGAACCCATAGACTCAATTAAGGTCACAAATTGAAGTATTCAATGAGATTGAATTTTAGCACGTGACGGTTTTGCCAAAAATTACCTGGAATCTCGTCGAGAGGCCAAAAAGTGCCATTTTTTTGGAAGTGCGTGGGGATGGATGGATGTATGTTATCGTTTTTTCGTCCACGATTTTTTCCACACCTTTGCGCCGATTGAAATGAAATTGAAAACCTACCATTATTTTAACAAAATGAAGCGCTGATTAGTTTTTGGTACATATCGGTCCACAAACATTAGTACTTTATTTCAGTACTTTTTTAGTTTTTTCTAAATATCTTGAAAATGACTTAACCAATTTTGATGAAATTTAATATCCTAATTAAGTACCTTGGGGACCACAAAAAATGTTAAATAAAGTTTTTAGTAAAATTTGGATAAAGTTTAGCAACGATCCGTTGCAGTTTATTTTTAATATTTTCAATGTATGTGTGCAAGTGTAGTCTATAGGCGCTTCTGCCAACCTATAATTAATTAATATTAAAAAGAATTAACACTCTCATAACCAGGCTTAAATGTCAACAAAAAGATGCTATACAGGTATATTCTGATGCTATGACATTGCTTCTGTAATTTTTTACTAATTGGGATTTTTTATTTTCAGATCCAAACCCTTTTAGTCGCCTTTTATGACAAGCAGGGAATACTGTGGAACTATTCTACCCCCGGTCCACAGGGGGAACCTGCATCATAGAGAGATGAGATAATAAATTACAAATCAATAAAATTTATAATAAATATAAAAATTAAAACGTCAACTCTGAACAGAGTCTATACACAAAAAATAGAATAATTTTACGATACTATGAGAAACTCTAGGATACTTTCAAACAAAAACTGAAAACATTAGGACTTCAAATAATTTTAGGACCCCTGCCACGCTAGAAAAAAATTGAGTTCTAATAAACAAAATAAATTACCTATCTTATCTACATTCAACCATGTATTTGAACCCATGAGAAATAACACAGAGAATATTTTTAATTAATATAAAGGGCAACCCTTCGAAACTATTATCTCTAATAAATTATATATTTATGAGAAATGAATTTAATTTTATTTAGGAACGAATCTTAAGATTTTAGTAGAAATATTTTTAAATTGCATATCAGAGGGCTTCGTCCCTTCAGGAATCGATATGCAATGTAAAAATATTTCTACTAAAATCTTAGATTCATTCCTAAATAAAATTAAATTTATTTCTCAATATTATAATGGTTATTTACCTAAGCTGGGTTGATTTTTGAAAAAATTCCATCTTTGTTCAAAAAAAGAAACTCAAAAAAGAAGACAAATCTTTTCATTAATTAAATATTTATGTTTATTTGCATCAAGCAGGGGACAAACTCATTAATTTCTTCTTGTAAATTTTCTTACTGATAAAGAATTTAAATAAAAAAGTTTCGTTACTTTGTTCTTTGTCTTTTGAATTGTCTTGATTTCTTTCTAATCCTCCTTGTTCTCTTCTTTAATTTAATTTATTGTAATTAAAGAAATCTCTCTGATGCATTTTTTGGCTATCTTTTAGAGCGTGAGGGAATTTGACAGCGCGGGTGATAATACTATTAATTTGTTTGATTTAGTTCCGTAACAAAAGCCCTCTAATTAATTTTCCGCTCTGCAAAGTGAAAGGAGTGTCTGCCTGCTGGCGATCTTGCCTTTCCTTTCTTGGCTCTCTTCCCTTTCCGAGGGTGGAATTTATCTTCTCCACCCTGGTCTAAAACACGTGCCTGGCTCTTCTCTAACGAGTTGATTGTCCCTGGAGGGCCACGAAGAAAAAGAATCCAGGAAACATTGCGACTGTCATCCTTTAAACCTTTCTATCAACAAAACGATTTGTAGCAGACACTTTTACTCGAATCTCTTCATCAATTTCACTAGAAAAAATCCAACAGTTTCTTTTAACTCTATTTTCACAATCCCCTCACTTTATATTATTTTATAATGTGGATTTTGATGAGGCAGTCCAAAATTCAAAAAAGAGAGTTAATTATTTATTTTATTCAATTCAATCCTTATCCTATTTGGGTTTTGTTTCATACAATTCTTTTTACATTACTTAAATAGTTAATATACAAAATAAACAAAATATTTTTTCCTCTTTTTCTCTTCTTCCTCCTTCTTTTTTCTCTTTCGTAAATCTTCCATCTTGGGCTCTCTCTCTTCTAAGCCGTCTTTTTCTGTCTGTAGTCACTTGAATTTGTCGGTCCCTTGTCTATCTTGTCCATCGTCTCCAGAGTGTCTCTGTCCACTGGTCCTGTCAATTTCTTCTCCCAATCTTGTAAGTCAAATCCAGTGTCTCTTCTCATTTCTGTACAAATTTTAGCGTGGTCAAACGTCTCTTTGTCCTCTCCACACCATCTGCACAATATGTTTTTTGTCCCTCCCTCTCCACACACTGCCACATCATACTCTTGTACATTTCTTCTTGCCTCTTTCCTCAGTCCTGTCGTCATTAAGATAGTCTTCCATGGTCAGGTCTCTTTTAATATTCTTGTAGTATGGGCAGTATGAGGATGTGTCTACACCCTTCCAGTCTGCTTGTATCGTCTGTTCATGGAATGTTATTAGAAGTTATCATTGATTCCAGTCTTGTTGGGTCGTTTTCATCCATCAGGAGTGATTCCACATTCTGTCCCAGTTCATTCATTCTTTTTTTCATATTTTGAACCCAGAGAGTTACTTGATTATTGGACATATTTCTCATCAGCTCTCTCCAGCAAATCATGGTCAAACGATCTTCATTTCCTTCCACCATTTTCAGAATGAACTTCAGGCACCTCTTCATTTCTAAAGTGCCCAGCAGAGAGATAATTATAACTATCTTTTTTATTCAAAGCCCGGTGTTTTGGAGGATTATTTTCTCCTTCTTCAGGGTTTTGAAAGATCAGTGAAGGAAATCCAATGTGGCATTCCTCTCTGTCTCCTCTATCAGTGGCAGTAACAATATTATATAGTATTTCATTCTCAGCAGAATTTGGTGTACCTACTCTACTGAGAGTGATATATATTCGCGACCCCATTAAAATACTAAAATATTTTCGCAGCCAGTACCCCCCCCCCCCACCATTAGGTAACATACTAGTAATTACTCGTACAAAACAAACTCTCAAATGTAGCAATAATTCATAAATATATCAAAAAGCAGAAGTTAACTTTATAAATGTATATTTTTTAAATTTGAGGGCGCAGCAATTCTTGGCAATTCATCGCAATGTATCGCACAGATGCGAAATGCAATCAACAAAAAATGCTTTATCAGATTGTCAGTAAGAACATATTTCTTGAAAAATAGGTATATTTGCAAATGAAAGTATATTTGCCATAATATAAAAATTGTAAACCTAGACTTATAAAAAATATATAGGTACACGGTTTTATTCAACTTTTATTCAATTTTGTCTGTCTGTCTGTTGGGGTCAAATTTACATATGCGCTCAACGTTTTCATTTAGTTTAACCATGTTTAAGAATATTGAGATGTCAATAAATTCATCTGTCACTTACATATGTATATCACTTATAAAAATTAGTAACATATTTTTTTATTATTTTTTTTTTTGAAAAGGCATAAAAACTTAAAAAATTATAATATTTTCTCGACCCCCCTACATACTTTCCACCCCCCCCCCTATTAAAAATCGCTACCTATATTATATTATAACCAAAATGAATTCTTCTGCGAACAGCGGAAGTTGTCATTTACATGAATGATTTTTTAGTAATGAAGCTGTTGAAGCTTTTATTTTTGTGATTAATTTAATTAAAATTTGAATTTTAGAAAGATTTTTTTGTTTTTTGTGATTTTCTCAAAACAGCTCTAACCATTTTTTAAAAATAGGTGTACTTATCAAGTGTCTTAAGTTATTAGTCGTGTATAAATTTTAATCCGATTCAAATAAAGGAAGAGTGTGTAAATTAGTAGTGTCGCAAAAAGCGTTATTTTGGCTTTTATCCGGTTTTTTCAAAACGGCTTGGAGGTAACCTAAATTGAAGTATTATAATTTGAAAGAAGAAAATTAGTATGGTGATTTCAAATAAGAGAGAAACTAATGTGGAAGTCGTGTGGTCTTCACACCAATTGATTTTTTATATAGAGTATAAAGTACTTGAATAATAGATGTTACTAGAATTACTTAATGATCTGTTGCAATCCAACAATATTTATTATCGTTTTAACACGGCTTAAGAATTAGAACCCGAAACATCACAGTAAAAATTAGAAAATTGCAAAAAAAAAATTATTTAGTATGTCAAACGAGGTCTAACCTGAAAAAATATTCTAGTTCAGTCATCTTCAAACTTTATCGACTTACGGAACCTTTAAGGTTTTTTTCGGGAAACCACACCCACCCTTAGAAAAATATAATATCTTAAAATAATATTTAAAGTCTGGTCGAGAGAGAATAACTTTTTAAGAACAGAAAACAAGGTGCGAATATATAAGATTATAGTAAGACCAATACTGACGTAAGCAGCCGAAACAAGACCAAATACAGCCAAAACTAGACAGATGTTGAAAACGGTCTAGATGAAGACCTTGACCTATCACTGTTTGATAAATAAAGAAGTAAAGACATCAGGGAAAAATGTGGAATCCAAAAGATTGATGAATGGATCAAATGTAGAAGAAAAAATTGGTAAGCACATGGGGAAAGAAGACCGAATTCTCAAGAAAACTTTAACGGGCAAAAGAAGCAGAGGTCGACCCAAAAAACGCTGGCAAGACGAGTTAGAATAAACAGACCATAGGTCTATTAAGAAGAGAAGAAGAATATATTTACCAAGTAAATCAAAATGTGTTATAGGTACTTTATGGAAATACAAAAAACAATCGAATCGGCAGCTCGCAGACGAAGCTTCTGATTAATTTTCAAATATAACTAAATGTATCTTTATATTTTGTAGTTAATAAACACTAGTCAACTAGTGCGAGTATTTTGACTCGCGTAACCCCCAGAGATGTACCACGGAACCCCAGAGTTCTACGGAACACAGTTTGAAGATCACTATTCTAGATTATCAGTCTAAGTCCCCAAGTTTCGAGAGAATTAATACGACTCCAAGATATTAAATTTTGCTAGCGCCTTAAACTTATGCAACTAGATTGGCAGGTTAGCATAGGCAATGCCTATCCTATTGCTCAAAAGGGGTATGTTATAATAATTTTATCACACCAAATTAAAATTGTTTATATTTTATTTTCAACTGGTAAATTGTTTAATAAATATGTAAATTTAATTCAGACCCGACTCGACCATAAAGAATTCAAAATATTTTTTGTCCGACAAGAAATTTCTTTATCGATCCCTCGTGTGCATGCATCATAAAACTTGTTTTTTTGTCGATAAATCAAGTAACAATCTGGAAAAATTTTAATATATTGTTACTTCAATGTATTTATTTTTGATTCAGTGAATGTTCTTTTAGTATTAAATAAATACAATTTTTTTATAAAAGCTATATGAAAACGTTTTGGGGATGGAAATTTGAAAAAATAGTTGCTTTAAAAAGGAAATGTAATATATAAAGCAGTAATATACAAACAAATATTTTGGAAATAGACAATGATACAGTTTGTCTTGGATATGAAATTACCTTTAATAAAAATAAAAATTCGGGTGTGTGCTTAAGACCACACGACAGAAGTGATAACTTATGCCGGTAACAACCCATTTTCGCACATTGTTGAACAAAGAATCAAATTTAGAGGTATGTTTTTTTATGCATAGTAGAGTTAAAAAATCTTAAACCTGAACTTTTTCAAAAATTATTAATTTAATAACTTAAAAATAGGAAAGAGATTAACCAGTCAAGCCAAATATAGAATAGATTTCGTAAAAATTAGTTTATTTTTCATATTTAAAGAGAAGTTGGCTTAAGCCGGGATTATCTAAAGTCATTCGTGGTATATGAGCTTTAAGGCCCAGTTCTGAATATAGTCAGGGGAATGAGATTAGCCAGGGTCCAAACACCCTCATATAACAAAATAGAACAGTATGATTGGCGATGGACCTTAGAAGGGATAGAAAACGGACAATCATATGAAACGTCGTCTCCACCCACCACGACGACACGATCGGAAAGGCATAAAAAGACTGACACGAAGAAATATCTCTCTCTATTATTTTCTCCAGCTCTTACCTTACATCTCTATATATTATACCTCTACCTATATTATTCTATTACATTATCCAGCGCTATTACTCTATCTTCTTTACATTATATTCTCCACTCTCTATTACTCGATCTCACGAGTATATTTCTTCTTCCTGGAGTCGTTTTTACGGGCATTCTCATTCATCCACTTGCGAGCCCCTCCATTGGCATTTCTATCATTAGCACGATAGCTAATTGGATAGCACGGACAAGAATACCTGTCCGGCTCTCGTGAAGACACCACGGAAGCTGATCAAAAAGGCGAGACTTCAGACCCGTTACACACTCTTCGACGTGGCAGTCTACGGAACCTGAGCGAGAGGGAGTGCGGCACAGCTAGCGCTGTTGAAGTATTTGAACCAGTCGGCACACTTCAAGAGCAAACGTAATCAATCATAATTTCTTTGAACGATCTCCGTTCACCCTTTAAAGCCATCCAATCATTTAATTCTTTCCGACTGTTAAATTCACCAAGGACCTCAATAAATTATATACTATAAATTGAATTCTTGATTATCTTTCACTGTTAAGAAAATTCCCCATTCTCCTTTGCAGCTAGAATTCATTTAAGTATTTTTATTTTATTTTTGCCTATTTAGAATTATTTTTTTGTTATTTTTTTTTCAATTCATTGCATCAGATTAACTTCAGTAACGTAGAATTTGAACATAAGAGTAAATTCAGTAGTTTATCAAACTAGTACAACGAGATACACTGAGTTACACCACCACCTCCACGTCTATAAAGGTTAGTATTCTTACACTCAGGAATATTCCCCTTAAACGTCCCCTCAACAGAACTAATTTCCTTACCCCTCCAACCACCTACCCTCCCTAACCCCATTGCATGGTGAAGGTGCTGCTGGGATTTGAAAATCTAAGCCATCCTATCCCACAGATATCCCTAAATTCAAAATCCCATATTAAAAATATTCTGAGAAGTGAGAATACCAGGCTTAGTAAGGCTGCAACCGAACGCGATACCTGTCTCGTTGTACTAAAATTGAACAAAAAAAATATAGTATATTGCCCCGTACCGTTAATTTATTTTTTTCATATTTTTTTATTTATTTAAATTCTCTTAACAGTGGGATATCAAAGGTTAATTGAATAATCCCGGCTTCAACACTTCTATTTTTGTAATTTTCTCAGAAGTTATTTGGCGAACTGTTTACTTTCTTTTCTATAAAATTAATACATTTTATAAATAAACAATAGCAACTTCTAATATTTGATTCTTTCTTTTACAAATAAACACCGAGAATGGACGGCACACAACAGAGTCTTGACGAACGCCGGGCGATTTATGCAGGCAACCAACAAACAACAGTTGAATTATCCAACACGCCGATCGATCCTGATGATATAGGACTAGACTCTGGGACCTGTATGTCCACTCCTACACCGGCGGAAATGGAAGAATCGACACTTCCAGCCATGCTACGAGATACAAGGGAATTTGCAAATGCGCTTGATGGTGAACATCAAATCGTAAGTACGCACACCCCCCCTCCACCCCCACCCCTCGATGTTAATAGCATGTTCCAACAAATAATAGAATCAATGAATGGCATAAATAGAAAAATCGATGACAAAATAGATGAACAAAAAAGTGAAATAAAGGCTAATTTTAATAAATCAGAGTCTAATTTTAATGAAACACAAGCTAATTTTAATAGAATAGATAACAAAATAGAGGCCATGAGGGAAGAATTTAATAGTAATATAAATAATTCCATAGCCAAAGTCAATGAAAATTTAACAATAATATGTAATAAAATAGAGTCACATGATGCAACAATACCACAATCGCCACCCTTGGAAAATAAAATAGAAAACCTCTCATATGTGATAGCGGGGATAGAGATAGAAGCAGTAATTTTCACACAACCCACAGTAGAAACTCATAAACCAGTAATTTGCAAACAAACAATAGAGTCACATGATGCAACAATACAACAATCGCCACCCTTAGAAATCAAGTTAGCAACAATTGAAACCATCTTTGAGCCCCCTCTTTTAGAAACCGCCCTCGAATTTACTTCAGCCCCTTGTAATAAAGTTAATATAGACCCCATTATAGAACCCTCCCTAGAATTAAGAACAATAACTTGCATACCCGCCATAGAAATTCATACACCCGTAATTTGCCAACAAATAATTGAAATTCCGCCCTCACCACCTTTAATAAAAATTGATATAAGTCCCCCAAACAAATTCATTCCACTAGTAAAAATTTTAATTGGTTTGCATATAAAGTATAAAAATTATTTTACATTTTCGATTTTCATATTATCAGCAATAAATTTCATTATCTGTGATGTGATTCAGAATGAATCGCATCATTGCCAGCGAGCACTAGAAAGAACTTTATACGCCTCGCGGAGGATCAACCGATAAAAATGATAAGAAAACCATTTTTTGATTGACCCATAAGAAACCTTCGAAAATTGCCTTTACATTGAAATTCTTCGAAAAACGAAAATGCCTACAAGCAAACCATTTTTTATTTAGTTAAAATTCCCATATAGCCCGTCAATTCAGATTTCTCATTTGTTGTTTGTTATTGCAAAATTCAATAAATAATAATTTAGTAAAAATAGTACATTTCATTATCTTTTAAAATCCATATTTAAATAATTTTTAATAATTATTTAATTCAAATTCTAGTAATCATGAATCATCACACTATTATTTCATTCGTCTAATTTAAAATAAATATTCTAATATAACTATTTATATTAGCAGATAATTTCACATAGGTTCCCATTTAAAATTTTTAATCCACATTTCTATCATAATTTTGTATTTCCATTTTTTTAAATAAATCCAGCAGGCCGTTTATAATTAACTTCAGTAAACTCAGTAGATTTATCGATTCAATGATTTTTGAAAAATCATTAATAGTATTCATTTTTTATTTTTTATAATTTTATCATTCGGCGTCAACACAACTCATTTATCACGATGAGACTTATATACAATTTTACCCTCATTTGTCACAATAGACAAAATTTATTTTTAAATAAATTTTCATTCTAAATAAACCAGATTCAATCCTCTCTAGTCAACTTTCTTTGTAATTCAAATTCAAATTAAATTCTAACCTGTGTTTGTATCAATAGAGTCAATCAATATTAATTTCTTTCCACCCTCATTATTTTTCTGTTCATTTAAATAAAATTTTCTGGTATTAACGTAAATTTTTCAATTGCTTCACTTATTAATTTTATAATAAACATTCTATTGGATTCAGCTTTCCTTCTCAATATTATATCAATGTTGGAACATGCAAAACTAAAAATATAATTTTCTCCCTTTAGCCCCTGAATAAGCCCCTTGCAATTAAAAATTAAAACATTTAAAAGCGGTAACCAACAAGTACATTTGCAAACAGTATCTCACATGAGCGAATTAATTATTGTTACGATTAACATAAATTCTTGAAAATAAATTTTTATAGTATGTCGAATGGTCCGTCACAGAGGTGGGAACTCGTGCATCCATATAGAAGAGATGAACACGATCCCAATATGCGGATAGACATGAAAAAGGAAATGTGAAATCAGGAATCGATGTATCAGTATTGGATAATTGAACTTAATAGCGAGATATAATAACAAATTGCTTGTGACCCCTGCGTTTCGATGGATTAGTTGTGGTCTCACGGGGTAAATAGCCTGGGCTAATAATTTGAAAAGAAATTTTTTCAGTTTATTAATAATTTAAAAAAAAAAAAAAAATTTTTTTTTAGTTTAAAAAAATTTTTTTTGAAGGGAAGCGGTGTCATAAAATGGTAACAACCCATTTTCGCACATTGTTGAACAAAGAATCAAATTTAGAGGTATGTTTTTTTTATGCATAGTAGAGTTAAAAAATCTTAAACCTGAACTTTTTCAAAAATTATTAATTTAATAACTTAAAAATAGGAAAGAGATTAACCAGTCAAGCCAAATATAGAATAGATTTCGTAAAAATTAGTTTATTTTTCATATTTAAAGAGAAGTTGGCTTAAGCCGGGATTATCTAAAGTCATTCGTGGTATATGAGCTTTAAGGCCCAGTTCTGAATATAGTCAGGGGAATGAGATTAGCCAGGGTCCAAACACCCTCATATAACAAAATAGAACAGTATGATTGGCGATGGACCTTAGAAGGGATAGAAAACGGACAATCATATGAAACGTCGTCTCCACCCACCACGACGACACGATCGGAAAGGCATAAAAAGACTGACACGAAGAAATATTTCTCTCTATTATTTTCTCCAGCTCTTACCTTACATCTCTATATATTATACCTCTACCTATATTATTCTATTACATTATCCAGCGCTATTACTCTATCTTCTTTACATTATATTCTCCACTCTCTATTACTCGATCTCACGAGTATATTTCTTCTTCCTGGAGTCGTTTTTACGGGCATTCTCATTCATCCACTTGCGAGCCCCTCCATTGGCATTTCTATCATTAGCACGATAGCTAATTGGATAGCACGGACAAGAATACCTGTCCGGCTCTCGTGAAGACACCACGGAAGCTGATCAAAAAGGCGAGACTTCAGACCCGTTACACACTCTTCGACGTGGCAGTCTACGGAACCTGAGCGAGAGGGAGTGCGGCACAGCTAGCGCTGTTGAAGTATTTGAACCAGTCGGCACACTTCAAGAGCAAACGTAATCAATCATAATTTCTTTGAACGATCTCCGTTCACCCTTTAAAGCCATCCAATCATTTAATTCTTTCTGACTTGTTAAATCTGCTAAGGACCTCTAAATAAATTACTATAAATTGAATTCTTGATTATCTTCAACAGCAGAAATTCCGGCCTCTTGCAGCTAGAATTCATTTAAGTATTTTTATTTATTTTTAACATTTAGAATTATTTTTGCTATTTTTTTCAATTCATTGTGATCAGATTAACTTCAGTAACGAATTTGAACATAAGAGTAAATCTTCAGTAGTTTATCAAACTAGTGCTGCCAACGAGATACCGAGTTACACCACCACCTCCACGTTCATAAAGGTATTCTCAATAATTTGTGAATACCCCTTTAAACGTCCTCTAAGGGAACTAATTTCTATCTTCTTCCAACCACCTACCAAATTTTCGTCCCATTGCAGTATCAAGTGAAAGCGGGTTTTTCTATATATCTGGCAATTTAATTTTTGATGTGCAATAGTAATTGGAGGTCAAGAAAGCGCGATGTTATTGGGCTGATACCTATAACCCAAATAGCCTAAAAACTCAAAACATATTTGTTTTATTTCAGAAACCCACTCGAAGAAAATATATTTTTACTATTATCTAAGTTCATATTGGCTGAGCAGGATGCTTGATCAAATACTAATCCTCTGACTGGAGCGGCCTTATCTTATCTAACATAAATAGATATTGATATAAAATTTTTTCAAAAATTTATTTTTCAAATGGGGCTATGCCCTTACTTTTAAATCAAAAACTTAATTGTACATTTAAATTCAGCATGTTAAAAATATCTCTCAAGTTCTACCGACAACGTACGACTGGAATCGAAGAAAATTCAACATGGAAAAATCTTCTGGTGAGGCCGAAACGCAAAAAGTAGTCAAGGCTCATGAAGAATATGTTGTTACCAAGAAGTTGAATCTATACATTCGAATAACTTGTCGTCGATTGTCAAATGATGATTTGTAAAGCAACAATTCTCAAATAATGAAAACACTTTCAAAATCAGGTACAAAGAATTCCCAAACCTCCAATTTATTATATATATGATGTTTTTAAATTTCTCGGAAATGTAGCAAGAGCATTTGAAAGTTATGGGCAAAAATGAACAAGGCGTAAAGGATTACTAATAAATTGATATAAAAATAAATATAATCATTTACTGATCATATTCCGAAAATTATCGCAAACATTCAAAAGAAAAACAACAATTGTTCACCATAATTACCAACCTGCGCGAAGATCGGCTACCGAGTAGTTCTCAGAAATCTCCATCATCATGGATATCATCGAGATAAAATCTGTCCTTTCAGAAAAAGGGTTCGATGCCAAAATATAATAAATATTAGACATAAAGTCTAAAAGAACCTTTCCTATTATTTTCTTAGATCTCTTGGTGTCCAAGTGAAAATAACAAAGATATATAGCCAGGAAGAGGACTTCTAACAATAACAGGGCTAACCACTCCAGGAAAACAGAAAGACATTCTACAATAATGTTAGTCCTTTATGCAGCAAAAAAAAAGAGCAAAAAGCTACTGGTTAAACCCAGGCAACAGCTAGTCCACTCCTTTCAAAGTTGCTCTTAAACTATATTAAAACCTCACTGACTTGCTCAAATTATTCTGGAAATCACCTGGCAAATTATAAGGAGCAGGCTCAATGAGGACACAAAAGAAAGAGGCCAATACTAAAACAAACAGAACCCATAATGGATACTGCAATATCAATCATGCAAGTTCTGCTAGCAATCTAAACTCAATACAAAAATCAATGGACCTTGTAATCAAATCCCCAACAAAATGACACACATCATTTTTTTACAAGAACAAAATGGAAAACTATGAAAATCACAGAAGCTGATGAATGATCTAAATACTAGCACACCATTTAAGTAAATGAATAACCTAGTTTAGTCAATTGCTAACCAAAATAACATTTGAGCTTGCTAATCAGTTATATCAAAAGTCAGTTCAGATAATTATAAAATAGTTCTTCTGGAATGCAAACGCGTTTGTTAAGAATGACATGAAAAGAAATATTTATTTAATAAAAAAATTGATATACATAATGGAAACTTAGCCATAGTAAGAGTTATTTTTCAATCCTGCGGGACATAATTGCTAATACCCACAATTTGTGATTTGAGAAGGCCATGAAAATGCAACAATTAGTTGTAAAAATCAATATATCAACATGTCAGAATTGGAAAATGGGAAAGACTATATATAAGCAAGCAAACATCACATTAATTACAGACCAAATGGATCACATTGTGTTAGCGGCCATTCTGCATTGTCCTCCTAGCTGCCATCATAATAATAGAAATAAGTTTACAAATTTAGTCTTTGGCCTACAAAAATCTACAGCCAGAAGGCGGAGACTTCTGTCCTTAAACATACATTCTAGTCTAGAGTAATAAACCCAAAGGCAACCCTATCAAATGAAGACAAAATAAAGGATACAGCATTCTACTTATAAATTGACTGGCTACAATTAAGAATCCAAATAGATTACCTGATCTCTGCATCAATACTAAGACTTCAAACCTGGCAGGCATGGAAGAATACCTGACCAGCTCCGATCATAGTTACGACACACACTACTGGCAATAAAGAAAAGAAAAAGCCCTTATAATAAAACAAATGGGACTATTCAAAATAAAGTTAGAAGAAAAAAATTAACAAAGTTCTTCTTAAAAACGAAGATATTAAGGTAATTGAAAATTTGAATACCTCTGGCAAAAATGGCAAGACGTTGGATACTAACACTATAAAGATAACTAGATATCAAATAAACACCATTTGAAATAAAAAAAGAAAATTAAAAAAGAAAAAGAAGACTATGAAAAATCTGGCAGAAGCCTAAGAAAGAACTGACAACAGAATAATATAAATGTTTACAACAGTTAAAAATTGAATGTACAAAAACGACACATTAGAAGATTACCTCAAAACTTCTGGCAGTTGCTAATGAAAGGTTATCTTCAGTGAAGGCAACTGGAAATATCGAAAAAGACTTAGCAAAGCAATTCTCACCTCTTTATAAAAACATACAAACACTTTAAAAAAGAATAAATCTTAAAAAGCTGAAATATTCTCAAACCATCTGAAACAAACATTAACTTTTCTCAAAGATGTTTCAAATCTGAAAATGAGAAATAGAAAACAGACTTTATATTGCAGAACATCTCACTAATACTTTTTCTCAAAGAAGAGAAAATGTATACACTAAACAAATCAATAAAGAAATTCCTCTGAGCAGGATTGACCAATGCCAGAATTGATAAAAACTTCAAAAGGAACAATAATACTGCTTCTGAATGGCTAATGCAATTCTTAGAGTTAGATACATGATGATGACAGAGTCAATGGTTAGAAGAACATGGACAGTATGTCCAGCCATAAAAAGAAACATATACAGAGATACAATATTAAACAATATGGATATACAAAATAACAGATAGGTATCAGAGAGGAAAACAACCTATTAAGACTGAAGTGTTTTTTACACGTATTGATGGCTTAAGATGATTTTTGAGTTGGTGAGATAAAGAAGGCCAAGATTGGCTGAAAGTGCTTACGCTGTTAAAAGCTGAATTCTTACAATGCTATTTTAATGAAGTATTTAGAGGATGTATACCTCATAAACATATTCTTAGATCTCTGCCAGGGATGACTGTGTGTTCTAGCAGAAGGTAACTTTAACAATGATTTTCCGGAAGAAGAAGGAGGAAGGAAATGTCAAATGTCAGCAGCCTTGCAAGAGTTTCAGTAAAATGATAATGTTAATCAGATTATCATCTTTACACGCATAAAGCCTTGTTTATAATTGTCTGTCCCTGCACTGCGTTGACTCTTTCCATGATGCTCAGTGTATCTAGAGAGAATTCATTACACTGTGGTGGTATTCAAGTGTTGATTTCACGTATATGTGCAACACAAGAATTTGAGTGCATCTAGTGTTTCTGAAAATATTGAGGTTATCCAAGGTGAGAACTCAAGGTCAGATGAGTTTAATAATAACAATGTTATTTTTAGTGTGTGGGGACATGCTGAATTTCAGATTTGGAAGATCACAACTTTAAGTCCTAATATTAATGATCACAGAATTGAAGAACATTAAATATAACGAACAACTCATGTCTCTGTAAGAAAGCAGTGAATAGCACTGTTTCTGTTAAGTTTGATTCAGCCATTGTGCACCAGGTATTTAAATATTCCAATTGAATGTAGAGCTGGATAATCATTTATAGAATGAATAATTTAAACATTTCCTTTCAAGTCAATGTGCCGTAGGAGAAGAATATTCACATCACAAAGACAATAAAACATCACAGAATATTAGAAAGCAATACCCAATGAGGATCCTTGATAGAACTCCTGAGTGAGTTGACAAATCGATGTAGACAGAGCCAATTTTGGATAAAGGGATTTTCTAGTCTATCAGATAAATGAAAGCCAGAGATGGGTAAGGAGTTCCCTACCTGAGGATTGCTCGGAGTAGGTGCAGAGATTGCAGTTGACTGGCTGAATGCCATGATCCTGCATAGACAGAGATATCAACCCAAATTTTGTCTCAAGGCAGGCATGGAGTGGTGGCATGGGCACCTGTAGCACTTTGAGACGGGTAGGAGAGTTGATTGTCTTGTGAAGCAGTTGCCCTGTGTAATTATATTTTAAAGAGTGGAGTGACTTCATTGCTTCTGTTACAATGAAACATGCAATCATAATAATGATAATTTTAAATTTGAAATAGGTATCAGAAGTCTTCTTCCAAGAATTTAATAGCTCTCTTCTCATGGTTGAAAATTTTGAAAAACTTACAAAAAGAACAAATCATATTAAAACTGATAATAATACTACTATCAATATGATTTCAAAATAACATTCTGCAATTTCATATGTACACATAATAATAAATACACATTAGAAAAGTCTAGAGGTGCACAAGGGTGGTATTTAATGCCACAGGTGCTTGATAAAGTTTGTATGAGAATTCCTTTATAAAATAAAAATACTTTCTGAGACTTTTCAACTTATGGATACTAAAAATTCTACTTGAAATATGGTATTTCTAAGTGGTGAATCAAAAACGAATTTCAACACATCCAACAATCTGGGGTATCACCTATGGAGTATTTTTGACTGTTTTTGTCTATATGCTTACTACAATGACCAGTATGATGATTTGTTGAGTTATGGTAACCATGATATACAAGTACAAGCACTATTTATAAATGGAATTGGAAGAAGCATATATATATCTGTTCATTTTTTTTTTTTGCTGTTTATACAGAAGTCGTGGTAATCTTTTCAGTTATATGGATATTTCAAAAATAATTTGATTTTAAAAATAATATTTATTCTTTGCTTTTTAAAACTGTCTTCCACATGTGATTTTAATAGCAATAGAAGCAGTACATGTAATTAACTAGCAGCC